>JAENHJ010000033.1:17500-252500 GCA_025330945.1 Mucuna pruriens
GTCAAAATTATAAGTTGAAATATTGATAATCATTATAAAAAAACAATATAATAAATGCCTAGAGTATGAATAAGAAATATAAAATACTAAAAACATACTTGGAACCACTTGAAATCAAATATAATGTAAGTCCCTCATGATGCATACCTAACTGTCACAGGATGTGTATTTCTTATCAATATGTTCACACATGACATTACGTTCAAACTTTATCTCTTCAATGTTCTCAGGATCCTCACTGTCCCATATTTAGAGAAAAATATATTAGCAGATATCAGATAATATCTCCTGTACAAATAACAACGCTTGTTCACAAGCCAAAATAGTGCTACAAAAATGAAAGAATTACCTGCAAGCATCAATGCCCAATTGTTCACGATATTCTTTACCAACCTACACATATATAAGTAAGCTATTAATTATCAATCAAATATTAATACTTCAATGTTATAGAAGACTATGATAGTTCCATACTTGCACAATAATATTCTAGTTGCCACTAAGATTGACTACCAATACGTCTTCATGCAAGCATCAACACCTAATTGTTCACAATATTCTTTAGCAACCTACACATATATAAGTAAGGTTTTAGTTATCAATCAAATATTAACACTTCCATGTAATAGAAGACTATGATAGTTCCATACTTGCACAATAGTACGTAGGTTGCCTCGAAGATTGACTTCCAATAGGTCTTTATGCAAGCATCAACACCCCATTGTTCATAATATTCTTTAGCAACCTACACAGATATAATTAAGCTTTTAGTTATCAATCAAATATTAACATTTCTATGTGAGAGAAGACTATGATAGTTCCATACTTGCACAAATGTTGCCTCTAAGATTCACTACCAATAGGTCTTTCATGCACTTCACTGCCCATTCACGTGACAGAGTACCAAAAAATTCAGCAAGTGACTGCATGGATATTTATATATGGTTTTCACAAATAATAATGATAATAATAATAATAACAATAACAAAATAGTAATAATAATAATAATAATAATAATAACAACATTTATTATAATAAGAACAATAATAATAATAAGCAAAAGAATAAGAACAATAAGAATAATAAGAATTACAAGAATAATACGTATAAAATAATAAAAATAAGTAGAATAAAAAGAAAAATAAAAACAAATAAATAATAAGAAGAAGAATTATAAGAATAAAAATAATAATTAATAAGAATAAACAAAATAATAATAATAATAATAATAATAATAATAATAATAATAATGAAAATAACAAGAATAATAACCTTAATCAGAATAACAAGAATAATAATAAGAATAATAAAAATAATAAGAATGATAAAAATAATAAGAATAAACTTAATAAGAATAATAAGAATAGAAATAATAAAACAAAGATTAACAAGAATAATAAATAGTTACATCATTGTATTAATGGTTAACTTCTCAGAGAATATTTGATGGAAGTAGGAGTTTACTTCTCCTTCAATGTTATCCACATATCCATCAGAAGGAGATGAATCAATAGCCCCATCGCTCAAATATATAATAGATATATACAGCCTCTCCAACTATTCAAAAAGTTATTTAGAGGCAACCAAATCAATATGAGATTTAAGAACATGTAATAAAAAAAGGTCAGATCCCACAATAAAAATGAAAATTGAATGAAGCTAGCACAGACAGAGAAACCAAATGATTAAAATATAACCTTAAAAAAGGTAGTAGTTGTCTCAGCATAGAGACTCAAAACAGCACCAGACTAATGAAAAGGTTTGTCAAAAAGGTTCTGTGATCCACCAAAATGGGCTTCCTTTAAGAACTTGAGGCACTCTTGCAAAGTAAGCATAAATATGTCAACTACTTTTCTGCTAAAGAAATTCATAGTACAAGACATGAGGGAAGGCATTATTACCTTAAAAAAGACATCCTTGTAATATAGTTAAGTTGCTACATAACCACTTCTCAAGGTCAAGGAATTCTTTTCTTGATGCAATAGCTGCTAACCTTATACTATAATAAGAAGGAATAATTTCCACCACAAATGATATAATCTATAAAAAAAAAACATGAAACAAGAGTTAAAATGGCAAAAGACAATAACAAAGATAAGAAATTGGCATTCATGAAAACAAATTTCAAAGCTTATTGCAAGGTAATCAAAAGGACTTAATGAAATTGTAAGCTTATTATTTTAACAAAATTTAGATTCAAACAAGAAGCAAAACTTTAGGATAGTGTTTAAGGAGATAATCAAGGATTAATCGAACAATACTGGCATGACCCTTCTCAACTAACTGGCGGAGAATGTTTAAAAGGTCAAGACACAGCCATGCATGATTTGGACGTCCATTTTGAAGCTTGTGGCAATTAATTGCATCAACATATGCCTACATAGAAATTTGTTGACATAAAAATTTTGAGATGGGAATAAGAAATACCAAATGTGGAGACAACTCATCATACCAACTGTCTTCTCGAGTGTGCAAAGGTAAACATTTCCGATGGTGCTGATACAATATATTTAAGGAAAGGTAGTTGATCCTCAATATTCTTCCAGACAGACTCAGATTGCATGGAGAGGAAAATGTTCTTTCTAGGCTCATTTTCATACATTCATCATTTTATGTCAGACCTTACATGTAAATCAATTCAATTTGAGAAAAAGCATATGTAAAGTTCTTGTATTATATTTTACAGACATGTTTATATACATATATGAGAGAAGAGAATGCTTCTTTACTAGTAAAGAAAAACCCTTCATGATCAAGACTTTCAATAACACATACCCAATTGGTTTGAGGTGCCTATGTAAGAAAGAATAGGAAAAATGGAAGCATTTACTTTCATACGGTCTAACTCCAATAATTAGAATAAAAGCCTATAACCAAAATGAAATTTTAAGTTTCATTGAAGAAAACTCACAACATGCTTGACTATATCAATTAAGACATCAATATTCCAAGAGTTGAGCGATGGTTAATTAGACACATTGTATCCATGGGCTGAACAAAAAGTTAAGTATGTGTTCTGGTTGTACCTTTATAGAGAACACGAACTTGGTCATTAAAATGAAAAGAAAAAATGCAAAAATGTGTTATCGTTGTGCACCATAACAAAAATGCAAAAGTTCCTAATTCTATTATTATAATTCCTAGATATGAGAGACCATGACCAAAAACACTTAAAAAGCATTTTAAAGAAGAACAACTCTAGCTAAGGTCTCTACTAGGACATCTATTAGAAGATGCATGCTTTTAGCAAGGAAAGATCCAACAAAGTAAACCATCCCTAATCAACAATATGTTCATCTTTCCACAAATAAGAATTCTTAATTAATCAAGCAACTCCATAGTAACATATTGCATAAACAGTTAATAAGTCTACAATCAAACAACATTCATTAGTGCGTTATCTTTAAATCACGAGTCGGCAATATCCTAACCTGAATGTACAAACTTTGACGGGTTGGATGAAATGAAATAAAATAATGTAATGATAACGATAATGATAAGCATAATGATAACGATAATGATATACATAATGATAATGATAATGATATGCATAATGATAATGATATACATAATGACAATGGTATGCATAATGATAATGATATACATAATGATAATGATATACATAATGACAATGGTATGCATAATGATAATGATAATGATATGCATAATGATTATGATAATGATATGCATAATGATGACGATAATGATATGCATAATGATAATGATAATGATAGTGGTAATGATTTGCATAATGATAATGATATGCATAATGAAAGTGGTAATGATATGCATAATGATAATGATATGCATAGTAATAATGAAATGATATGCGTAATAATAATGATATGCATAATGATACTTGTAATGATATGCGCAATAATAATGATATGCATAGTGAATATTATAATGATATGCATAGTGAATATTATAATGATATGCACAATGATAATGATATTTATAATGATAATGATAATGATATGCGTAATGATAATGATATGTATAATGATAATGATATGCATAATGATAATGATATGCATAATGATAATGATATGCATAATGATAATGATATGCATAATGACAATGATATGCATAATGATAATGATATGCATAATGATAATGATATGTATAATGATAGTGGTAATGATATGCATAATGATAATGATATGCATAATGAAAGTGGTAATGATATGCATAGGGATAAGGATAATGATATGCGTAATAATAATGATATACATAATGATTATTGTAATGATATGTGTAATAATAATGATATACATAATGATAATTATAATGATAATGATAATGATATGCATAATGATAATGATAATGATATGCGTAATGATAATGATATGCATAATGATAATGAAATGATATGCATGATGACAATGATATGCATAATGACAATGATATGCATAATGATAATGATATGCATAATGATAATGAAATTATATGCATGATGACAATGATATGCATAATGATAATGATATGCATAATGATAATGATATGCATAATGATAATGATATGCATAATGATAGTGATATGCACAATGACAATAATATGCATAATGATAATGATAATGATATGCATAATGATAATAATAATGATATGCATAATGATAACGATAATGATATGCATAATGATAATGATAATGATATGCATAATGATAATGATAATGATGTGCATAATGATAATGAAATGATATGAGTGATGACAATGATATGCATAATGATAACGATAATGATATGCATAATGAAAAATGATATGCATAATGATAACGATAATGATATGCATAATGATAATGATATGCATAATGACAATGATATGCGTAATGATAATGATATGCATAATGATAGCGGTAATGATATGCATAATGGTAACGATAATGATATGCATAATGATAATGATATGCATAATGATAATGATAATGATAATAATATGCATAATGATAATAATAATGATATGCGTAATGATAACGATATTGATATACATAATGATAATGATATGCATAATGACAATGATTTGCATAATGATAATGATATGCGTAATGATAATGATATGCATAATGATAATGATATGCATAATGATAGTGGTAATGATATGCATAATGGTAACGATAATGATATGCATAATGATAATGATATGCATAATGATAATGATAATGATATGCATAATGATAATAATAATGATATGCGTAATGATAACGATATTGATATACATAATGATAATGATATGCATAATGACAATGATTTGCATAATGATAATGATAATGATAATGATATGCATAATGATAGTGGTAATGATATGCAAAATGATAATGATATGCATAGTGATAAGGATAATGATATGCATAGTGATAATGAAATGATATGCGTAATAATAATGAAATGCATAATGATAATTGTAACGATATGCATAGTGATAATTGTAATGATATGCATAATGATAATGATATTTATAATAATAATGATATGCATAATGATAATGATAATGATAATGATATGCATAATGATAATGATATGATATGCATAATGATCAGGATAATGATATGCATAATGAAAATTAAATGATATGCGTGATGACAATGATATGCATAATGATAATTGTGATGATATGCATGATGATAATTGTGATGATATGCATAATGATAATTGTAATGATATGTAGAATGATAATGATAATGATATGCAGAATGATAATGATAATGGTATGCATACTTCTTATTGATCTAATATTGTTATGAGGTGTTATATTCTAGCTCTAATCATTCAGAGAACTTGCATAGCGTCTCTCCCATATTCTACACCCATTTACTAAACAATATCAACATTTCTAATAATCAACAAGTTTATTCATATTATAATGATATGCACAATGATAATGATATTTATAATGATAATGATAATGATATGCGTAATGATAATGATATGTATAATGATAATGATATGCATAATGATAATGATATGCATAATGATAATAATATGCATAATGACAATGATATGCATAATGATAATGATATGCATAATGATAATGATATGTATAATGATAGTGGTAATGATATGCATAATGATAATGATATGCATAATGAAAGTGGTAATGATATGCATAATGATAATGATATGCATAGGGATAAGGATAATGATATGCGTAATAATAATGATATACATAATGATTATTGTAATGATATGTGTAATAATAATGATATACATAATGATAATTATAATGATAATGATAATGATATGCATAATGATAATGATAATGATATGCGTAATGATAATGATATGCATAATGATAATGAAATGATATGCATGATGACAATGATATGCATAATGACAATGATATGCATAATGATAATGATATGCATAATGATAATGAAATTATATGCATGATGACAATGATATGCATAATGATAATGATATGCATAATGATAATGATATGCATAATGATAATGATATGCATAATGATAGTGATATGCATAATGACAATAATATGCATAATGATAATGATAATGATATGCATAATGATAATAATAATGATATGCATAATGATAACGATAATGATATGCATAATGATAATGATAATGATATGCATAATGATAATGATAATGATGTGCATAATGATAATGAAATGATATGAGTGATGACAATGATATGCATAATGATAACGATAATGATATGCATAATGAAAATGATATGCATAATGATAACGATAATGATATGCATAATGATAATGATATGCATAATGACAATGATATGCGTAATGATAATGATATGCATAATGATAGCGGTAATGATATGCATAATGGTAACGATAATGATATGCATAATGATAATGATATGCATAATAATAATGATAATGATAATAATATGCATAATGATAATAATAATGATATGCGTAATGATAACGATATTGATATACATAATGATAATGATATGCATAATGACAATGATTTGCATAATGATAATGATATGCGTAATGATAATGATATGCATAATGATAATGATATGCATAATGATAGTGGTAATGATATGCATAATGGTAACGATAATGATATGCATAATGATAATGATATGCATAATGATAATGATAATGATATGCATAATGATAATAATAATGATATGCGTAATGATAACGATATTGATATACATAATGATAATGATATGCATAATGACAATGATTTGCATAATGATAATGATAATGATAATGATATGCATAATGATAGTGGTAATGATATGCAAAATGATAATGATATGCATAGTGATAAGGATAATGATATGCATAGTGATAATGAAATGATATGCGTAATAATAATGAAATGCATAATGATAATTGTAACGATATGCATAGTGATAATTGTAATGATATGCATAATGATAATGATATTTATAATAATAATGATATGCATAATGATAATGATAATGATAATGATATGCATAATGATAATGATATGATATGCATAATGATCAGGATAATGATATGCATAATGAAAATTAAATGATATGCGTGATGACAATGATATGCATAATGATAATTGTGATGATATGCATGATGATAATTGTGATGATATGCATAATGATAATTGTAATGATATGTAGAATGATAATGATAATGATATGCAGAATGATAATGATAATGGTATGCATACTTCTTATTGATCTAATATTGTTATGAGGTGTTATATTCTAGCTCTAATCATTCAGAGAACTTGCATAGCGTCTCTCCCATATTCTACACCCATTTACTAAACAATATCAACATTTCTAATAATCAACAAGTTTATTCATGACACTTTGGTAAATGAGAAAATAGGAATTCTTTAAAATTATGATGCACCTCAAAGTTAAGAACTCTAAAGAAGGAGTTCTTTGCATTCTCTTTGCAGTCAATGTAGTCCAATGGACTTTTGGTTATTTTGATGTTGGATTGTTAATTATCTTTACTATTTACTAGTTGTTTTAAACTCACAATGAACAATTTATTTTACCAACTTCGGATATTAGCTCATTGAAGCATCATCTATTTTGGTAATATTCACTAACCTCTTCCAAGTTAGAGGTCCTGGATGTGGAAGCTTAGCCTCTAGATAATAGAAAATTGATTTTCTAGTCACAAGCTCAACCTCTTTGATTTGTCCAGTCTTTGTTGTTGCCTCACTATACATAAGGTGAATGTCAGGATCCTCACTTCCTATATTCAAAGAAAAATATATTAGCAGATATCAGACAATATCTCCTGTCTAAATAACATCATCCATCAACAAGCTAAAATAGTTATACAAAAATGAAAGAATTACATGCAGCTCAAATATAATCCAAGGACCTGAACTGCTAAAAAATCTTTATGCAAGCATCAACGCTCAATTGCTCACAATATTCTTTAGCAACCTACACAGATATACGTAACTTTTTAGTTAGCAATCAAAATTCAGCAAATGACTACAAGTGCAATCAAGAACGAAATAGTGTCTAAGTATTTTATAATTAGCATGATGTTGCAATAGATAAATTGTAAAAATAATGGAGCACATAAACTTGTGGATCAATTGCATGTGTATTTACAATCACATATTTTATATCTAGCAATTGTGTAATGTTGTAAAAAAAAATTAATGCAATGAACAAAAGGGAAGACTTTCGGGTTAAATAAGCAAAATGACAAGAGAAAAACATATTTGATGAGTTATTAGAGATGGAAAACAATGAGAAGCTCAATGCCAATATCAAGTAATAAAAAAACCATCCAAAGAAAGGGAGTGAGTACAGTTACAAATGATTAAAATTAAAATATAAATATAAAAAGGGACTACTAATCAGTTTTTGAGACAAATTAATACATCAAAAGAACCCATGGATAACTCGTATTTCACAACCAATGCAGTATGTTTTTTTTCTTATAGTAGGAGATATTAAAATTGAAGACGCAACAATTTAAAATTTATTTGGAAGTCAAAAAGTTATAAGTTAATATAAACAGTTCATACTTTACGGTTATGCATATATTCTAAGAAAGAAGGAACATTTGAATAGCAATATCGTTCTCCACTTCAAGTTTGGGGGGACTTATGGAAGCAAATATTAGCACCATCCTCAAATTGCACAAATTACAACAGTACAAGTAAAAGTCACAACTACAAGTAAAAATATTGATAATTATTATAAACTTAAAATAATATAATAAATGTCTAAAGTGAGAATAAGAAATATAAAACACTAAAAACATACTTGCAACAACTGGAAATCCAATATAATGTATACCTGACTATCACAAAACGTGGATTTCTTGTCAATACGTTCACACATGACATTAGGTTCAAATTTTACCTCTTGAATGCTCATAACAGAATGTAAGCATCAACGCCAGTTGTTCAAAAAGAATTCTGCAAGCATCAACGCCCATTTGTTCACAATATTCTTTAGCAACCTACAAATATATAAGTAAGTTTTTAATTATCAATCAAATATTAATACTTCAATGTTATAGAAGACTATGATAGTTCCATACTTGCACAATAATATGCTAGTTGTCACTAAGATTGACTACCAATACGTCTTCATGCAACCATCAACGCCTAATTGTTCACAATATTTTTCAGCAACCTACACATATATAAGTGAGGTTTTAGTTATCAATATGTAATAGAAGACTATGATAGTTCCATACTTGCAAAATAATATGCAGGTTGCCTCTAAGATTGACTACTAGTAGATCTTTATGCAAGCATCAACACCCTATTATTCATAATGTTCTTTAACAACCTACACAGATATAATTAAGTTTTTAGTTATCAATCAAATATTAAGATTTCAATGTTAGAGAAGACTATGATAGTTCCATATTTGCATAATAATATGTAGGTTGCGTGTAAGATTCACTACCAATAGGTCTTTCATGCACTTCACTGCCCATTCACGTTACAGAGTACAAAAAAATTCAGCAAGTGACTGCAAGTCCAAGCAAGAACCAAATAATGTCTTAAGTATTTAAAAACTAGCATGATGTTGCAATAGATAAATTATAAAAACAATGGGGCACATAAACATGTGGCTCAATTGCATGTATAACACACATTTTCTATCTAGCAACTGTGTAATGTTGCAAAAAAAAATTAAAGCAATCAACAAAAAAGAAGGCTTTAAGGTTAAATAAAAAATTTCAAAGACAAAAACATATTTGGTGAGCTATTAGAGATGGAAAACAATGAGAAGCTACATGCCTACATCAACTAATAAAAAATTCTTCCAAGGAAAGAGAGTGGGTACAGTCACAAATGATTAAAAATAAAATCTACATACAAAAAGGGACTACTAATAACTTTATATCCACTTGTATGAGAAATTAAGATTTTGAGGAAAATAAATACATCAAGAGAATGCATGGATAAGAACTCATATTTCACAATCAATGAGGTATGTTTTTTTCTTATAGTAGGAGATATTGAAATTGAAGACGCAACAATTTAAAAATTATATGGTAGTCAAACAATTATACGCTAATTTAAACAGTTCATACCTGATGGTTTTAGGTATATTCTAGGCAAGAAGAAACATCTGTATGATAATATTGCTATCCACTTCTAGTTTGGGGAGAATTATTGAAGCAAATAATATCAACATCTTCGAACTGCTCAAATTACAACAGTACAAGCAAATGTCAAAATTATAAGTTGAAATATTGATAATCATTATAAAAAAAATAATATAATAAATGCCTAGAGTATGAATAAGAAATTTAAAATACTAAAAACATACTTGGCACTACTTGAAATAAAATATAATGTAAGTCTCTCATGATGCATACCTAACTGTCACGGAATGTGTATTTCTTATCAATACGTTCACACATGACATTACATTCAAACTTTATCTTTTCAATGTTCTCAGAATCCTCACTGTCCCATATTTAGAGAAAAATATATTACCAGATATCAGACAATATCTCCTGTACAAATAACAACGCTTGTTCACAAGCCAAAATAGTGCTACAAAAATGAAAGAATTACCTGCAAGCATCAACGCCCAATTGTTCACGATATTCTTTAGCAACCTACGCATATATAAGTAAGCTATTAATTATCCATCAAATATTAATACTTTAATGTTATAGAAGACTATGATAGTTCCATACTTGCACAATAATATTCTAGTTGCACTAAGATTGACTACCAATACGTCTTCATGCAAGCATCAACGCCTAATTGTTCACAATATTCTTTAGCAACCTACACATATATAAGTAAGATTTTAGTTATCAATCAAATATTAACACTTCCATGTAATAGAAGACTTTGATAGTTCCATACTTGCACAATAGTATGCAGGTTGCCTCTAAGATTGACTACCAATAGGTCTTTATGCAAGCATCAACACCCCATTGTTCACAATATTCTTTAGCAACCTATACAAATATAATTAAGCTTTTAGTTATCAATCAAATATTAACATTTCAATGTAGGAGAAGTCTATGTTAGTTCCATACTTGCACAATAATATGCATGTTGCCTTTAAGATTCACTACCAATAGGTCTTTCATGCACTTCACTGCCTATTCACGTGACAGAGTACCAAAAAATTCAACAAGTGACTGCATGGTTATTTATATATGGTTTTTACAAAAAATAATGATAATTATAATAATAACAATAACAAAATAATAATAATAATAATAACAATAACAATAACAATAACAATAACAATAACAATAACAATAACAATAACAATAACAATAACAATAACAATAACAATAACAATAACAATAACAATAACAATAACAATAACAATAACAATAACAATAACAATAACAATAATAACAACAATATTTATAATAATAAGAACAAGAATAATAATAAGCAGAAGAATAAGAATAATAAGAATAATAAGAATAACATGAATAATACGTATAAAATAATAAAAATAAGTAGAATAAAAAGAAAAAGAAAAACAAATAGAATAATAATAAGAAGAATCATAAGAATAACAATAATAATTAATAAGAATAAACAAAATAATAATAATAATAATAATAATAATAATAATAATAATAATAATAAGATAATGAAGTAGAAGAAGAAGAATATTAATAATAAAAATAATGAAAATAACAAGAATAATAAGAATAATAACCCTAATAAGAATAACAGAAGTAACAAGAATAATAATAAGAATAATAAAATAATAAGAATGATAAGAATAATAAGAATAAACTTAATAAGAATAAAAATAATAAAAAATATTAACAAGAATAATAAGAATAAGAATAATAAACACTTATATCATTACATTAATGGTTAACTTATCAGAGAATATTTGATGAAAGTATGAGTTAGTTTCTCCTTCAATGTTATCTACATATCCATCAAAAGTAGATGGATCAATACCCGCACCGCTCAAATATATAATAGATATATGCAGCCTCTCCAACTCCTCAAAAAGTTGTCTAGAGGTCACCAAATCAATATGAGATTTAAGAATATGTAATAAAAGAAGTTCAGATCCCGCAGTAAAAATGAAAATTGAATGAAGCTAACACAGGAAGAGAAACCAAATGATTAAAGTATAACCTTAAAAAAAGTAGTAGTTGTCTTGGCATAGAGACTCAAAACAACACCAGGCTAATGAAAAGGTTTGCCAAAAAGGTTCTGTGATCCACCAAAATGGGCGTCCTTTAAGAACTTGAGGCACTCTTGTAAAGTAAGCCTAAATATGTCAGCTACTTTTTTACTAAAATACATTCATAGTACAAGACATGAGGGATGACATTATTACCTTAAAAAAAGACATCCTTGTAATATAGTTAAGTTGCTACTTAACCACTTCTCAAGGTCAAGGAATTTTTTTGTTGATGCAATAGCTGCTAACCTTATACTATAATAAGAGGGAATAATTTCCACCATAAATGATATAATCTGTAAAACAAACATGAAACAAGAGTTAAAATGACAACATACAACAACAAAGACAAGAGATTAGCATTCATGAAAACAAATACATCAAGAGAACGCAAGCATAAGAACTCAAATTTCACAATCCATGCAGTATGTTTTTTTCTTATAGTAAAAAATATTAAAATTGAAGATGTAACAATTTAAAATTTATATGGTAGTGAAACAGTTATAGGCTAATTTAAATTATTCTTACCCGATGGTTATGCTTATATTCTAAGCATGAAGGAACATATGGATAGCAATATTGCTCTCCACCTCCAGTTTCAGGGGAATTATGGAAGCAAATAATATCAGCATCTTGGAACTGCTCAAATTACAACAGAAAAAACAAATGTCAAAATTATAAGTCAAAATATTAATAATCATTATAAACTTAAAACAATATAATAAATGTCTGGACTATGAATAAGAAATATAAAATACTAAAAACAAACTTGGAACCACTTGAAATCAAATATAATGTAAGTCGCTCATGCTGCATACCTAATTGTCACGGGATGTGTATTTTTTATCAATACGTTCACAGTTCAAACTTTATATCTTCAATGTTCTCAGGATCCTCACTGTCTCATATTTATAGAAAAATATATTAGCAGATATCAGACAAATATCTCGTGGACAAATAATAGCGCTTGTCAACAAAGCAAAATAGTGCTACAAAGATGAAAGAATAACCTGCAGCTCAAATATTATCCAAGGAAAAAAATACAGTCCTTCATATGTCCTAAATTGCTCAAAATGCTTTTCATGCAAAGCATCAACGCCAAATTGTTCACAGTATTCTTTAGCAACCTACACATATATAAGTAAGCTTTTAATTGTCAATCAAATATTAATACTTCAATGTTATAGAAGACTATGATAGTTCCATACTTGCACAAGAATATGCTAGTTGCCACTAAGATCGACTACCAATACGACTTCATGCAAGCATCAACGCCTAATTTTTCACAATATTCTTTAGCAACCTACACATATATAAGTAAGGTTTTAGTTATCAATCAAATATTAAAACTTCCACGTAATAGAAGACTATGATTGTTCTATACTTGCACAATAATAGGCAGGTTGCCTCTAAGAATGACTACCAATAACTCTTTATGCAAGCATCAACACCCCATTGTTCACAATATTCTTTAGCAACCTACACAGATATAATAAACCTTTTAGTTATCAATCAAATATTAACATTTCATCGTTAGAGAAGACTATGATAGTTCCATACTTGCACAATAATATGCATGTTGCCTCTAAGATTTACTACCAATAGGTCTTTCATGCACTTCACTGCTCATTTACATGACAGAGTACCAAAAAATTCAGCAAGTGACTGCAAGTCCAAGCAAGAACCAAATAAAGTCTAAGTGTTTTAAAACTAGCATGATGTTGCAATAGATAAATTATAAAAACAATGGAGCACATAAACATGTGGCTTAATCACACGTTTTCTATCTAGCAATTGTGTAATGTTGCCAAAAAAACAAAAAAATTAAAGCAATCAACAAAAGGGAAGGCTTCCAGGTTAAATAAGAAAAATGGCAAGAGAAAAACATATTTGGTGACCTATTAGAGATGGAAAACAATGAAAAGCTACATGCCTACATCAACTAATAAAAAATTCTTCCAAGGAAAGAGAGTGAGTACAATCACAAATGGTTAAAAATAAATACAAAAAGGGACTACTAATAACTTTATATGCACTTGTATGAGAAATTAAGATTTTGAGGCAAATAAATACATCAAGAGAACGCAAGCATAAGAACTCATATTTCACAATCCATGCAGTATGTTTTTTTCTTATAGTAAAAGATATTAAAATTGAAGATGTAACAATTTAAAATTTATATGGTAGTGAAACAGTTATAGGCTAATTTAAATTATTCTTACCCGATGGTTATGCTTATATTCTAAGCATGAAGGAACATATGGATAGCAATATTGCTCTCCACCTCCAGTTTCAGGGGAATTATGGAAGCAAATAATATCAGCATCTTGGAACTGCTCAAATTACAACAGAAAAAACAAATGTCAAAATTATAAGTCAAAATATTAATAATCATTATAAACTTAAAACAATATAATAAATGTCTGGACTATGAATAAGAAATATAAAATACTAAAAACAAACTTGGAACCACTTGAAATCAAATATAATGTAAGTCGCTCATGCTGCATACCTAATTGTCACGGGATGTGTATTTTTTATCAATACGTTCACAGTTCAAACTTTATATCTTCAATGTTCTCAGGATCCTCACTGTCTCATATTTATAGAAAAATATATTAGCAGATATCAGACAAATATCTCGTGGACAAATAATAGCGCTTGTCAACAAAGCAAAATAGTGCTACAAAGATGAAAGAATAACCTGCAGCTCAAATATTATCCAAGGAAAAAATACAGTCCTTCATATGTCCTAAATTGCTCAAAATGCTTTCCGCAAGCATCAACGCCAAATTGTTCACAGTATTCTTTAGCAACCTACACATATATAAGTAAGCTTTTAATTGTCAATCAAATATTAATACTTCAATGTTATAGAAGACTATGATAGTTCCATACTTGCACAAGAATATGCTAGTTGCCACTAAGATCGACTACCAATACGACTTCATGCAAGCATCAACGCCTAATTTTTCACAATATTCTTTAGCAAACTACACATATATAAGTAAGGTTTTAGTTATCAATCAAATATTAAAACTTCCACGTAATAGAAGACTATGATTGTTCTATACTTGCACAATAATAGGCAGGTTGCCTCTAAGAATGACTACCAATAACTCTTTATGCAAGCATCAACACCCCATTGTTCACAATATTCTTTAGCAACCTACATAGATATAATAAACCTTTTAGTTATCAATCAAATATTAACATTTCATCGTTAGAGAAGACTATGATAGTTCCATACTTGCACAATAATATGCATGTTGCCTCTAAGATTTACTACCAATAGGTCTTTCATGCACTTCACTGCTCATTTACATGACAGAGTACCAAAAAATTCAGCAAGTGACTGCATGGTTATTTATATATGATTTTCACAAATAATAATAATAATAATAATAATAATAATAATAATAATAATAATAACATTTATAATAACATGAACAAGAATAATAATAAGCAAAAGAATAAGAACATTAAGAATAATAAGAATAACAAGAATAATACGTATAAAATAATAAGAATAAGTAGAATAAAAAGAAAAATAAAAACAAGTAGAATAATAATAAGAAGAATCATAAGAATAACAATAATAATTAATAAGAATAAACAAAATAATGATAATAATAATAAGTAGAAGAAGAAGAATGTTAATAAAAAAAATAATGAAAAGAACAAGAATAATAAAAATAATAACCCTAATAAGAATAACAAAAATAATAATAAGAATAAAAATAATAAGAATGATAAGAATAATAAGAATAAACTTAATAAGATTAATAAGAATAGAAATAATAAGAAAAAGATTTATAATAATAATAATAATAATAATAATAATAACATTTATAATAACATGAACAAGAATAATAATAAGCAAAAGAATAAGAACATTAAGAATAATAAGAATAACAAGAATAATACGTATAAAATAATAAGAATAAGTAGAATAAAAAGAAAAATAAAAACAAGTAGAATAATAATAAGAAGAATCATAAGAATAACAATAATAATTAATAAGAATAAACAAAATAATGATAATAATAATAAGTAGAAGAAGAAGAATGTTAATAAAAAAAATAATGAAAAGAACAAGAATAATAAAAATAATAACCCTAATAAGAATAACAAAAATAATAATAAGAATAAAAATAATAAGAATGATAAGAATAATAAGAATAAACTTAATAAGATTAATAAGAATAGAAATAATAAGAAAAAGATTAACAGAGAATAATAAGAATAAGAATGATAAGCAGTTACATCATTGCATTAATGGTTAACTTATCAAAGAATATTTGATGGAAGTAGGAGTTTGCTTCTCCTTCAATGTTATTCACATATCCATCCAAAGTAGATGAATCAATAGTCACACCTCTCAAATATATAATAGATATATGCAGCCTCTCCAACTCCTCAAAAAATTGTCTAGAGACAATCAAATCAATATGAGATTTAAGAACATGTAATAAAAAAAGGTCAGATCCCACAGTAAAAATGAAAATTGAATGAAGCTAGCACAGGAAGAGAAACCAAATGATTAAAGTATAACCTTAAAAAAAATAGTAGTTGTCTTGGCATAGAGACTCAAAACAACACCAGGCTAATGAAAAGGTTTGCCAAAAAGGTTCTGTGATCCACCAAAATGGGCGTCCTTTAAGAACTTGAGGCACTCTTGCAAAGTAAGCCTAAATATGTCAGCTACTTTTTTACTAAAATAAATTCATAGTACAAGACATGAAGGAAGACATTTTTACCTTAAAAAAAGACATCCTTGTAATATAGTTAAGTTGCTACTTAACCACTTCTCAAGGTCAAGGAATTTTTTTCTTGATGCAATAGCTACTAACCTTATACTATAATAAGAGGGAATAATTTCCACCACAAATGATATAATCTATAAAACAAACATGAAACAAGAGTTAAAATGGCAACATACAATAACAAAGACAAGAGATTAGCATTCAAGTTAAATAAGAAAAATGACAAGAGAAAAACATATTTGGTGACCTATTAGAGATGGAAAACAATGAGAAGCTACATGCCTAAATCAACTAATAAAAAATTCTTCCAAGGAAAGAGAGTGAGTACAATCATAAATGGTTAAAAATAAAATCTACATACAAAAAGGGACTACTAATAACTTTATATCCACTTGTATGAGAAATTAAGATTTTCAGGAAAATAAATACATTAAGAGAACGCAGGGATAAGAACTCATATTTCACAATCAATGCAGTATGCCTTTTTCTTATAGTAGGGAGATATTGAAACTGAAGACGCAACAATTTAAAATTTATATTGTAGTCAAACAGTTATAGGCTAATTTAAACAGTTCATACCCGATGGTTATGCGTATATTCCAGGAAAGAAGGAGCATCTGGATAGTAATATTGCTCTCCACTTCTAGTTTGGGGGGAATTATGGAAGCAAATAATATTAGTATCTTCAAACTGCTCAAATTACAACAGTACAAATGAATAAAATCCTAATACAAACGAACAAAAATTAAACTCTGTAGTGTTCTTCTTGGTTATAAATCCCACTAAATATTTAACACAAGCCTAATGCATACCCCATACACATGTTGTGAGATGCACAACTGATCAGGCTTGAGGCAAAGAGGCTCTGGAACACCACCCATAGAACCTTGTGGATACAAGTTCGCATTAAAAACAGTAGAACCCATACCTTCTCGATGCTTCCTTCTCAAAGAGAGTTGTTGAGTAATCTCTACATCGATGGTGTTTATTGCCTATAAAATAGTAGATAGCATCAAAGACAATTGTTACAATTTGATAAATACTTATTATTACATATATCAATTGGTAGTTCACATATATCATTACTACATAGTTCGGTAATTAAAACAATGAAAACGTCATCTAAATAATGGTGTAAATAATTAATTGTTATATTACCAAATAAAAGAAGTAAAACATTTTCCTCTCTACCAACACTGCCACAAACAACTATAATTACACACATTTAGCAGCTAACCTTATCAGTAGTAGCCTGTTCAATGACTGCACAGCTTAGATCAAGATTATCATTTGTGACAAGCTGCACAACTTGTTCCAATATTTCATTAACAATATTTAAGTTCTGAAGTGAAGTCCTCAGTTGACCAGATATTAATGCCCGTAATGGTTCCTAGAAGAAATAGAGATACATTAGGGAGAAGATAATAAAACAAAATTGAGTCTAAAAAAGCATATAATTCTAAAAATGTTTGCTAAGATACAAACAAACAGGATAGATTATCTTATTTATGAGCATTACTTTACTTTGCACATAACATGAGCCAAACTCCCAGCCAGACTAGGAACCATTAAGTGTGTTGCATTTAATATACGTGTCTCATCACATTCCATAGCATAACCCTGCAAATGAATTACATAAATTAAAATCAAGCAAAACAAATTGGGTACAAGCTTTGTCTGGTGAAGACTTCTAGTTAAAACAACACTATGACAGCCATTTATATATATGTTACCTAACAACAACCAACAATTAAAAAGATATTAACACAATGATAAAAATGTGACATTACAAACCATATCATCCTAGATATGTCCACTGTAGCAAAGATTAAGTTCGGAAATACAACAAATGGAATTGCAAAATCAAGCAGTTAAAAGCAAGTCTTCATTGATATGCAAACCTTTAAAACAAGCTCCATGGTTGTGTGTTGCTTTGGAAACACTACGCTGCACATACTAGACACAATCTCTTTAATAGTTATGTCCATTGCAAAGGGCACCACTCTGTAATAATAAAAGTAGTAACATTCATATAGATTCAAACAAGAAGCAGAACAATAGTGAGAACACCATACCTCTGGAAATGTATTTGCAACCCAAAACCACTGAGCTTTTGATTGATAATAACATGAGTCTCAATATTAGGTATCTGAGTTGGAAGCTGTAAACACAAGTAGTAATCAGTTATGCTTAAAAATAGCATTACATTAAGCTAGAAAAGGTCCAACAAAGAAGGGAAATAAGTTTTTGGCTCCAAACCTAGCTAATAGAAATAGGCGCTGGGGCAAGAGTTGCTTGTAACAATCCTTGAGCAGAGGGAAGTTGATCGCACATTCCCTGAGGCGTAACCTTTTCATCTTCCATCAATGCTCCCAAGGAAATATGAAGAGGTCCAACATATTA
Source organism: Mucuna pruriens (assembly GCA_025330945.1). Classification (NCBI taxonomy): domain Eukaryota; kingdom Viridiplantae; phylum Streptophyta; class Magnoliopsida; order Fabales; family Fabaceae; genus Mucuna; species Mucuna pruriens. The sequence goes on from JAENHJ010000033.1 coordinate 37,272, forward strand.
ACCACCCAGAAATATTCAAAGAAATAATTTATAAATTTATAAATTAACAAAAAAAGGGATCACCAAAGCCCAAAAGAATGTAAGAAGAAACCTAAGACAGTATATGTGGATGAGCCCCTGTATTGGATTGGTGACTTCAAGTGGTAATCATTTGTGATTGAGATGCCCCAACAACTTTATTAGAGAAATCAGGATTTCCTTCAATTTCTCTTTTTCTATCCTCCAAGAGAGAAGTTGGTGTGACATCCTTCATATCTACACCAAGATTTTTTAATAAAACTTGTATAGCACAAAGATTTCAATAAATAGGTGGCTGAGAGATAATATTATGCCAGGGACACTACAGTAAGGAAACAAAAAACAACTGACCTCTATGTCAATACCAAAATACCCATAGTTCAAGGATTAGGATGTTGAAATGCAAGAGTGATTTGGCATGGTTCGAGGACCTATAACACAAAATTCAAGGCTAATGTAGCATGCGACTGAATAAAACCATTGAAATAGATAATTACAAACATAAATTATACCTTTGACATAAATGGAATAACAGTAATCATTAACCCCTTCTCATATGCCTACAACATGGAAACAATTCAATAAGCAAAAAAACACTTGAAATGTCATTCACTCCAAAATATATTCAATTTGGAAATTACGTCTATAATCAAAGACTTTGGGTCTATTTCACGAGCCCTCAAAACCTGATTCTGGCCAATTGTCAACCTCCCCAAATTTTTAAGCAAAGAGCATTCCTCTGAACTTGATTTTATGAGTTCTGATCCTAAAAGAACCTGAAGAATATGCAAACACCAAGTATTATTTTATGTTTTTGACACATCTTTACTTCAATCAAGCAGGGAACAGAAACATGGCTCAAACCTTGCAATTTTCATAAGTTGCCTAGACAATCTCCTTCTTCAATGCTTTTGAATTAACTTTATCCAGGAATTTCAAGTACAAGTCATGGAAATTTGGCTCAAGGCTTGCTCTAAAAAGAAGTATCAATTGGTATAAGTGGACAAAATAAAGGTACAATTTTGATAACATAAATATAGCAGTTGTATAGTAGGATGTGCCAAAAAAATACAGAGTTGGAAAAAAAAAAAGGATTTAGTGAACAAGCATGAAAACCAAGTAAAACATGACACTTCCTCCACCTCCAATTCCCCATGCAACTCCCTTCAGATCCTAAGTTTTAGTGACTTCTACTTTTCTCTCAATTTCTATCAATCAGTTCTTTCTTAAAATTTAATCTAGAGAAATGGAAAAATATTAACAATGGGTAGTTTGTTTCATCTAATACTACTAGATATTTCCATGTTTAAGATGAGTCAATTATCAGCAAACCCATGGTTCAGTATATTTTCATTACTTTGTATGGCAAATTGAGTACACTGAAAATACCTATGAATTCAACATAATTCTCGATGCAAGAATACATGTGACTTTGAACCCTAATTATACTCTGGTTAACAACACAGTAAAGCATGACTTAAAATAGATCCAAAACTAACCAATTACAACTTTTCCATCAAATCCTTCGCAAATTTTATATAGAGGTAGGTAACAGAATCACGTGTGCATAGTGTAGGCAGTCACCCTGACTAATCTGCGTCATAATCCCAAAACAATTGCAGACTATTCCCATCTGCATTAAGCAAGCAAAACAGGAAATAGTATTACTCATGGGCACATTGATCAAGATCAATATTAGAGAATGCACATGCAACGAGCTTGTGTACCAACCTGAATAGCATCCATTTGAAGGGCAATTTTCCCCATTTTCCTGAGCAATAATGAGACTAGTACATGTTGGGCGTTATCAACATTCAGTTGATTGTTGTCTTCATATACAGAAGAGGAAATAGACGACGACATGAACATGCTTCTTCCTTTTCTTGAATCAAGCAAGTCAAAAGCTTCAAGAAACCGATCCTTTTCTAGTTGCTCAAGAGTAGACCAGAATGTTGGGGGATCTATACATGCATTTTGCCCCATCAAAGAATGGACACCACAGATGGCAAAGATAAATATTCTGGGTCATCAGGCTGCTGTCAGCATCATCTATGAGTGGCATTTTCAGTTGGCAGCAAAAAGAAGTAGCTATTAAAAATAGTCTACTTGGACTCATAATAAAATAACCACTCAAGGAGCTTCCAAGATTTTCTCTGCTAACATTTGTTACATGTGCAGAGTATAGGGCTATGAGGCGAACTGATCTATTGCGTATCCATGAATGTGGGTGCAGCAGCATCTCACATATTGCTTCCCATATATCCTGAAATGTCTATACAAAATATTACATGTTAGTGTGCTTGCTAAGAAATGTGGAAACTATAGAGTGCAAAGCTAAATGGTAAGTTTTGAGTACTAACATTAGTTCTTGTAGAAAGAGCAAGAAAAAACTGTCTATACTCTACAATAAAGAGCTATGAATCACAGAAGAAAACCATTTCGATTATAAAATTTTAAGTTACCTGTTTCCTAATATTGTTAGATCATCATAAAATTAATTGAGCTTTCACCCAGCAGTGAGTCTATAGGAGAGTTATTACAAGACATGGTTATCAGAACCTTGTCATTCCATTGTTCTCGACTAGATTAAGATTGTGGCACAAGGAGTTGGATCTACAAATTTTCTGTGTTTCAAGCCCGGAAATGCTTTTGATGGGTATGTTAAAGACATAAAACCATGCATAGGCCTAACACTAACAGCTTGAGGTTTTAGTTTTGGTATCTTTCTGTCTCACATAACATGACCCTTTCACGTTGGTAACATGACATCGGAAGAGGATTCTGATCCAGATAGGACAAAGTAGCCGTAAAGACAAATTCAAAAATCAATTCTACACAACAACACTTCTGTAAGATGGCTACCTATCACAAACTTGGAATTTATCTACTATCTACCATACTGAAAATTAAGGAAATATAAGAGACAAAGCAAGCAAATTAAGCTGCATTTCTAGTTTTCCTAGTTAGAAAAACGAACCAGTTACAACTTTGCCAGCAAATCCTTCGCAAATTTGATATAGAGGTAGGTAGCAGAATCACTTGTGCATAGTGTAGGCAGTCACCCTGACTAATCTGCGTCATAATAATCCCAAAACAGTTGCATACTATTCCCATCTGTGTTAAGCAAGCAAAACAGGAAATAGTATCACTCATGGGCACATTGATCGAGATCAATATTAGAGAATGCACATGCAACGAGCTTATGTATCAACCTGAATAGCATCCATTTGAAGGGCAATTTTCCCCATTTTCTGGAGCAATAATGAGACTAGTACATGTTGGGCGTTATCAACATTCAGCTGATTGTTGTCTTCATATATAGAAGAGGAAATAGACGACGACATGAACATGCTTCTTCCTTTTCTTGAATCAAGCAAGTCAAAAGCTTTAAGAAACCGATCCTTTTCTATTATGTCTTCTTGCTGCCTTTTTTCATCAGCTTCTGCATTGTACTCCATTGGTTCTTGGATCTTCTCTTGAACTTCATCGTTGTATCTGTTTTCTTGATCCCTAGTTTCTGAATCTTGAAGACAAATCCAAACTTCTTGTTGGAATTTTTAAGCATTGCCTTCTTAAAAGTCCACCAGGTTGCATTTATGTTGTTTTCCTACAAATCCACCATTTGAAAGCTTCTCCTCTCACTGCAAACACACCAACCCATGATAGTTTCATCTGTTCCAATACTCTGCTGTCCAGAAAATACTGCTCTGCGTTGATCAGCCACCAATAGGCTTTCTCCTCATGAGATTTCCTTCTTCTTCTTCGTCTTCCTCTTCTCTCTCTCTGCTTGTGGGTATGCAAAGAAAACCCATATTTTATGTTTCAGTAATATACTTTTGCTCTATTAAAAACCAGCTTTTTTTCGCTCACCGGTCTCTTCTTATGTTTCTTGAGTGATTTCAGGCTATTTATAGATGATTTTCAATAATAATAATAATAATAATAATAATAATAATAATAATAATAATAAAAATAATAATAATAGCAATAAGAAGAAGAATAAAAATATTAATAAAAAGAAAGAAGAAGAATAATAAGAACAATAAGAATAACAAGAATAATAAGAATAATACAAATAAAAATAATAAGAATAAGCATAATAAAAAGAAAAATACAAATAAGAATAATAAGAAGAAGAATAATAAAAATAACAATAATAATTAATAAGAATAAAAAAAATAAGAATAATAATAAAAATAATAATAACAATAATAATAAGAAGAAGAAGAAAAATATTAATAATAAGAATAATGAAAAGAACAAGAATAATAAGAATAATAATAATAGGAATAATAAAAAAAATAACGGGAATAATAAGAATAGTAAGAATAAGAATAATAAGCATTTGCATCATTGCATTGATGGAAGTGGGAGTTTGCTTCTAGAAGTAGATGAATCAACAGCCCCACCACTCATTCAAATCTATAAAAGATATATGCAGCCTCTCCAACTCCTCAGAAAGTTGTATAGAGGCAACCAAATCAATATGAGATTTAAGAATCTGTAATCAGAAAAGGTCAAATCCCACAGTAAAAATGAAAATTGAATGAGGCCAAGACAGGTAGAGAAACCAAATGATTAAAATATAACCTTCAAAAAGGTAACAATTGTCTCAGCATAGAGACTCAAAACAGCACTAGGCTGATGAAAAGATTTTCCAAAAAGGTTCTATGATCCACCAAGGGGGTCCTTTAAGAACTTGAGGCACTCCTGCAAAGTAAACCTAAATATGTCAGTTACTTTTCTGCTACAATAAATTCAGAGTACAAGGCATCAGGGAAGGAATTATTACCTCAAAAAAGACATCCTTGTATGTAGTTAAGTTGCTCCTCAACCAACTTCTCAAGGTCGAAGAATTCTTTTCTTGATGCAACATCACTCATTACTGACAAAGAAGGATCTCCACATTGATATTGATATAGTGTGTCAACATAATTCTAAATTACATGCCATGCAAATACAAACTTAACTTAGAATGACTAGACAATGGATTCATGATTCTAAACCCCACTTGTTCTTTTCAAGTAATAAATACATATATTCGGATAAAAAGTTATACCTATGAGACGAACGTGATGTATAATTCCAGAGGTGTAATTCTGAAGGCCTTCAAAAGGATAAAGTTGACTATAAACGAGGGAATAACCCATAGCTTGGTGACTCATGGACCTTCTGAACCTTCCAACAGTGCCTGGCCAAGATGAAACCTCAACAAATAATCTTCCAAGCATCACAAAAAATACACAAAAACAATATCAATATAGAGCTATCATCATAAAAAAATCAGTACCTTCATTTTGTCTTCTAGCTTTTCACAAAGAACACAATTAAGTTCTTGAAAAACTTTCACGAAGGAAAAGAAATCGCAAGAAACCCCATGGGTGATGTTTGCCCAGTATTTCCTATCAGGGAGCTCCTGACTATTGCAATCTAGATAACTAGACAAGCAAGTCATGGTATGTGATTTATTCTCCAATTGGCCCTGTGCTTTCCAGCAGTTATATTGTCTCCCTATTGAAGATAGATACCAAGTTGCTCCTGTAACCTGTTCCAACAACAAACCACGATAATTAAAAAAAAAAAGAAGTAAAAATTAGAATTCTACTGAGTTGCAGGAACACCAAAATTAAGATGCAACCTAGTAGGTGCTACTTACATGACTAGCTAGCAAGTAGAGAACAAGATTGTACACAAATTGGTTGCGCACACAGACAAGAGAAAATGATGCTGAAGTTGTTCCACTTTACCCAAGATCCATGATTCTACTCTTTCTAAAGCAAATGTAAGGGTTCCTGTCTCTTACCAATTTTCAACAAGCAGCATAAAACCATTTCCTGGTTTACCGTTGGAGCTACCTTTCCATTTCAATGCCATAGGCTTCCCATCATTTCTCTTGCCAGCCCCATTCGACTCAGCCAACCTTTTAAGGGGGCTAGCTTGACATGAATTCCCAAAAGCTTGTGAAATTATCTCTCTCAGCACAATGGTATTTGACAACCAGAAAGTTAACCTAAAACACAAATCAAGAGAATATTTATTGTTCCTATTCAAAATCGGTAAATGACAGAATTTTAATAAAGCACATGTAGATAACATCATTACCACAAGATTTAGCAACCAAAATAAGGCTAGAAACAGTATTCTTGGCAATAGTTGCTCGCCTTTTTTGGGTCCAATGCTTACAAGCATGTATATAGAGCCTAGAAAGGCGCCGAGCAGGTGTGTGCACCTTGTGTGTTGAGCTGCCATGCTCAGGTACAATAGAATAAAGTGACACTTCAAGAGCAGCTACTTCTCTAAGTTCCTCTTCAAGCTTTTCAATTCGTAATTCCATTTCTTCATATTTTAATTCCACAGCTGCATCGTCTTCATGTTCACCATTTTCTTCAACATTAACTATTTCATGACTTTCATCTTCACTTCCTATGCTCTGAGCACCATTGGAGGATCCATCCATGGTATCAAGTTCCTTAACCTCTTGGATAGGATTTTCATCAACACCTTCAGAAGATTCCGATGAAACAATTACAGGAAATTTCAGAGTCTTAGAATTGGTTGAGGAAGTATTTTTGTTTGTAACTTTGGAGGGCCCTTTCTTTGAGTTCATAGGTTTCTTTTGACTACTAAGTGATACCTTCAATTGCAATTTATTTGTTTTTTTATCAGATCTTTCCCTTGATCCAAAATTGCTTTCCGAAGGATTCACTTTAACCTTAGTTTTAGGATCTTCCAAAGCTTTGTCTCCTTTCTCATCCTCATTTGTGAAGGAATCACCTTGGGAAGATACTGAATCCTTTCCTGTCTCAATATCTGATACTTCTTCATTCCTTTCCTTTTGCTCTTTCTCCAAATCACTGGAATGATCATCAAATGATCATCAGACACTTCATTTTTGTTTTCCTTAGCAACCATTTCATTAACTTTCATCTCGCCAATTGCCTCCTGGGACCTGTTGACATCATCCACATAATGTATAACCATATTTTCATAAGTTTCCGAATTCTCTGTGGCCGTGTTTGAATCACCTATAAAATTATTTGCAGATGGTCTACTATCCTGGGGTGTCTTAGATTCAGTTCCTTTCTCATTCAATGTTTTGGAAGAATTATTTTGATGCAATTTATTCTCTCTCCTTTCGGTTCTTCTTGAACCCTTTGTCTGACTATTCCTCGAAGCTTTTCTCTTCTCAATTTCTTTCATGCTTTCAAATTCCTTCAAATATCAATCAAATGAAGATGCTGTGACAAGGGGAAATGATAGCAGTAAGTAACCTTAGCGAGCTCCTTAAGCGCTAGTTCTCAAATCCTTCAAGAAAATTCCTGACTTCTCTTTTTTGTCAGGAACAACAGACAGGAAGTCACTGTGTAAATAGGTTGAAAAATTAGGGTCCACTGACAGCAGTTACTTCAGGTTTATCATGTCCAGAGTCCATTAGTTGAAGAGACAGTACCATTAGTCCAGGTGACTGCAATGGAACAAACTAGGTTAAAGTTACAGAACTTATAAACACTATTTAAAACTTCATTCAGGAGCAGACCTAAGTACTCAAGAAAGTAAAATAAAAGCTTACATATTCATTACGATAAATGTTGTCATCATGGAGAAGAACACGGGAATTTTCATGATAGACTATATCGACAAATTTTCCCGGTTTTCTTGATTTCTCATATGCATATAGTTGTAGAAGCTTATTGTCCATCTCATCAGCAGCAACAGCTTGAAGCTGAAATAAAATAAGAGAGATTTTAAGGGTAGGAAAGATAGCAGGGTATGCAGCACAAAAGGAAAAAAGAGGAATTTATGTATGTGACCTGTTTAACAAGTTTATATATCAGCTTGTCTAATGTGAATAAGACATATGATTGAATTCCAATTATAGCTCGACAATCATCCTCAAATTTTGTATTATTAGAAGAACCATCCAGCAAATTGTAAAGGGCATTCATGAACCTATAGCATAAAGGAGACCCCTCAGTCTTCCATAGATATTCACATATATCTTCAAAATTATGATATAATGCAACATTTCCTAGGCATATCACCTGCCATATTTTTCAGTGGAGATTGTATCACTTGAAGCCTTCCATTTCCTATTAGCAGATGATGAGTTAATCATTGCTAATTGTTTCCTCTCATACAATGTCTGTCAGATTAATAAAAGGAAATATTACAAAATGAATATAAAATAAACTCTAAAATATCTATTTTGCCTACAACCATACATTTATTCACACACCCAAAATGGATACCCGTCCAGCTTTTCAAAACCTCTATATGAGGTTCCTTAGTGCCTTAAAAATTTCAAATAATACAAACAACTCCCACTCCTAAGGGAATCATCTGGTCAGACTCAAACTTTTTGGGATGAATCTATTGGTAACAGATGCCCAATCACTTAGCAATAACAAGGAATAAACAAAAAAACAGAGAAGCAAAAACCAAGATAGAAGAGTAATTTAGACATTATAGTTCTAACAAATCATTCTTATTTTCTTTAGTGAACAATAGAATAACAGAGTAATAATGCTAAAAGAAAATTTAACCCCGGTGTTTGTACAATTTGAAATTGCAGAGATCATCAATGTAGGTAGGTTATAAAACCAAAGAGAGAGGGCGTATACTGGTGTAAACAAATATTTTTGTACCTGATGAAGTCGTGAATTCCTATAAAACTCGGGAATTCCTGTCCATCTCATGTAACATTGAAGGAACATGCTTTGCTAGAGGCTTCACAGATAGTAGAAAGCGTTCACAATATGGCAATGATATTCCATCTCCTTCAACATCATGGGCATCAGCTATTCCTTCAGCTTCACCTTCACTCTCAGCCTTGTTATCATGTTCCCCATCCTCGTGCTCTTCTCGAGAACACTCCTAACCATCAGCAGACTCGCTTCCAGAAACATCAACATTTTCAGATGCATTTTCACTGTCCTCTGGTGACTTGTGAGGGCTTTCTTCACCTTCATCATCAGCATCAGCATCGTTTTCTCCTTTGGTTTCACCACAAACTTCTTCCCCGTGTCTATTTTGGTATTGCCGACTCACACCACCATCCTTTCCTTTATGCACTGCATCTAAACCATTACCTCCATAAAATACAAAGTTATCTTCTTCTAAGTCTCCATTAGGAGATAACTCACCATCTTCTCTTTCACTTTTGATGGGTCGAACTGATTCCTCTTGGTATCGGTGAACTTTGGTGCCTCCAGTGATGGCCCCATTTGTGGATGTACCTAGTCTTGTAGAATCACCACCCTAAGCCATAATGAAGAAAAAAAATCACCATATTATTCGGAATGATGCCTGGTTTAACAAAAATTCAGTTCATTACACGTAATGATGCCAAAGAATTACTAGCCTTAAAAGGACAAAAGTACATTAATATTTAGTCAACAATTTTTATTACCTTAGAATGCAGAAAATATTTGAAGAATAATAATAACCATTAACTTCACAAGGATGGTGATCACTTATAGTCCCTTATACATAAAAGTACAAAGGAAATGGCGTTCTTCATACTCTGTTTTGAAAAGCTAACAACTTATGGCTTAGCATTCAAATCTTAGTAATTATAATATGAGGATCAATTCATAATTCATTGTAGAAAGATCATTCATTAGCCATATACATGTTACAAGAGGCATTAATCATGAACATACTTTTACCACAATCAACTTGACCAAATTCAAGGACAGAAAATATCACCTATTAGTAAAAGAGAAGTGCTAGCAACACTCTTTAAAACACTCCTTCTAACACAATTTATTGGTTAAAATTTATTGAAAACTACAAAATCATGTGAGGTTAATTAAATAAGATGTGAGACCCCACACAATTTTGTGATTCCCAACAAATTTCAGCCTTGCTAGCATTTAAAAATCTGGTTTGCAATATAATGGTTCCAGATTTCTATGTCAATTGGCATTGATGTTAAGGACAGTGAGAACTGTAAATCATAGAATGCTCACAAGGAAAAACAAAACTTGATCCATAAAAAGCTACCATATACCCTTTCAAATCCACATGATATATTTTTCTTTATACCACATGTTGTCATTTTATTTAGAACTAAAGACAGCCACACTAAATACAATTATATAATATCAAAAAACAAGAGTCGCATCGTTGGATTTCAGTAGGTGGCATGGCATCAACTGGTTTACTGACAGTGCAAAAATAAAAGCTTCATATTGACAGCAAATCAAAATTTATCCTCAAGATGTATCTAGAACAACCAAAATTTAAATTGAACTGACATAAGCTACACAAAGTTAACTCGTACCTCTGATGATGGTATATCAAGTCCTCCTTCAACAGAAACATTACCAAGTCTAGTTGGAGTGGTAGTGAGTCCTTGAAAAAAAAAATATATCTCAATTTCATTCATTGTCAGAGAGTAACAATTGAAGATAATAGGAGAAATTAATGAGAGTTTTAAATAAATGGTAGGGTAAGTGTCAAGAAGTAAACCCTGTCCATCAAATATTAGCAAAATCTCAAAATATTAAGCTTCTCAAAATATTAAACTTCTCATTAATAAAAAAAAAAACAGAACTAAACCTAATAAAATAATAAATTAAGAAATATATAAAGTAAAATAGTAATAAAAACTAAGTAAAAAATAGATAATAACATATATCAATTTAAAATAATGTATAACTAAAACAAAATAAGCTACCAAAAAAATATAAATACATATTTTTCTGGGGTATATGAACATCCCCACAAATTATGTCCCTAAAAACCTTATGTCCCTAAAACCTATTTTGTTTTGTAGTTTGTGAAAGTTAAAGAAATGATCAGAAATCATATAATTTTATGGCGGTTTATAATAACCCACAAATCAACCCCAGTAAAGTAATGAGTAGAGCAAAGGAGAAAATCGAATGCTCTGTAATCGAGGGTGAGGATCCCATGAGTGTAGCTCTTGAGAGGGATGATGAAGGTGCGACCGAGGCTAAGATCGGCGATCTTGAAACTGCTCTTGTGGCGATCAAGAAGAAGGTTCTTGGCTTGAGATCGCGGTGGAAGACGCCGTGGCCGTGGCAGTGAGCGACGCCCTTGCAGAGCTGGAAGAGGAAGCTCTGAACGAGGGGTGGGGTGAGGGGTTTGGGGTTGGGGCCCTTGCGGTGGGAATCGATGAACTTCTTGACATGAGATACTCCAAGACCAGGTAGTGGAGGATGATGAACTTCTTGAGAATGCTCTTGTGGCGGTCGAGAAGAAGGTTCTTGGCTTGAGGTCGCCGTGGAGGACGCCGTGGCCGTGGCAGTGGGCGAGGCCGTGGCAGTGGGCGACGCCCTTGTAGAGCTGGAAGAGGAAGCTCGAGGGAAGGCGCGAGGGGTCTGGGGTTGGCGCCCTTGCGGTGGGAATCAATGAACTTCTTGAGATGAGATATTCGAAGACCAGGCATAGGATCAGCGTGTGGGGGTTTCTCATACTTCTCCATTCCACAACAACAATTAACTAACACCATCAAATACAACCATTAATGGATACACATTCAACATAAACCTCTTTCTTTCTACTTCTTGACACCCAGATAATTGGGGGGAAAAGAATACTGTATGGAGGACAATTTAAAAAAAGGTATAACGGACAGTTCACATAACCGCACCATTTCGATTTTTTAAATTCTCTTTTAACTTTTTTATTTTAATTTTAATTATACTTCCTCTGCTTCATTATCCTTCTCTTTTAAATTATTTTTTTATTAGTTAAATTTTATTAAAATCATAAATTTTTTTATTAATATCAAATATAATTTTTATTAAAATTTATAATTTTTAATAATATTTAATTATTTAATAAAATATAAAAAAAATCAAGTTAACATTTTTCTACGAATTATTCAAATTTAAATATTATAACATTAATTTCAGCAATTTTATATTTTCCTTCTAATATAAGTTATTTTTAGAATGATAGATGATCATAAACACATTTAGGATAGTAAAAAGTAACATTCAACTTTAATATAAAACATCAAAAGATGAAGAATGTGATATGTTTACCAATATTATGTTGATGTTAAGATAATGACCATTTTTTCTAAAAAGAATTCCGAAACATCGGCTTAACCTATACTAAATGTTTATACATCATCTAATTCTTTGAATTTAGCGAATTTAGTATTTTTTGCAATTCAAAAACCAAAAATTTGATTATAAATGTGATTATTATTTTGATTTTGATTGTGATTATAATTATCATTGTGATTATAATAATTAATATGATTATAATTATGTTTATACTTTTAATTGTGATTATGATTACAATTACCATTATGATTATAATTGTGACTATGATTTTATTTTATTTTAATTTTAGGATTAAAATATTTTTTTTGTATATATCATTTACTCACGGAATTAACTTTGATTTAATTATTTTTAATATGAATGTATTTCTCGTAGTTTACGAATGTAATTTAAATTTGAATTTCAATTTTACAAATCAATTTTCAAAATTAAAATATTAATTATTTTCATAAAATAAATATTGATCACGACTCTATTTAAACCTCTGTCATGGATTACCTCCGTAGGTGATACAGTAGTACGTGCAAATGAATGCAATTAAGACAAATAAAAATAAAAAAGATCATCGTTGCTAATCTATCAGTACCATTTACATCCAAGTCACGAAACTTCCTATTGAACCTCATATTTCGGCTGATGATTGGTTCTTATGGTCACTAAACTTCATTGTCTATGAAAAATCAGGTTCATCAGGCTTGAACAATTGGGGCACAGGATCACTGACTTGTAGCTTGTGTCCCCTTCCTTGTATTGGCAGCAAACCTTGAGGCCAAAACAGTTGCACCAAGATTCTGAATCCTTTTCACACTCCCTGAGGATTCCCCAATCTCATCCTCCTCACAATTTCCAATTTCATCCCTCATGTAGTAGAGACACTCTTTGAGGGATAACTCCCTTGTTGCCTTTCTTTTCTGAAACCTTCTCCAAGCAGCTTGTATGAAGCAAGAACCCCATGTCCTCCATTGATGGGAATAATACCTAAACGCATGCTGAAGTTTCTTGCTGTGTAAGCGCTTGAACTGACTTGCCACAAACTTCAGATCCTCTGCCTGTAGTGCAAAAGCTTCAACTTCAGAAAGAGCTTTGACAGTGCGAGTTAAAGAAGGTAGGCTGAGGATTGAGTTTGGCATTAAGGCCCATGTCAACAATTCCTCTCCACAGAAGTCACCAGGCCGGAGTGTGATGGAATTGAAGAATCCAGACCTTCCTCCATTGGTTGTGGAGCTCTCCAATTGCCCTCTGATGATAAACAGCATTTCATCTACTGGATCACCCTCTAGAAATATGTAGGTGCCCTCGGTGCTTAGTGATGACACAAGGCGTTCACATATGGCATCAAGGAGTAGATCATCCATTTGCGAGAAGAAGGGAACCTATACAAATTAAGAGAGCAAGATTTGTATCATTAGTATTGCATTGCTTGTATATCTTAAAATATAAATTTAAATCTAATTCAACCTCAAAAGTTAACTCATAAAAAACGCTCACGCTAGCACTATTAGGCTTGGTATGTAGATAATATATGATAAGTAATTCAATAATGAATCTAAGATAGAATCTAATACTATTTTAGAATTTAAACTTTGAGATTTGGACTAACTCAACCCCAAAAGGTGAGGATTATCCCCACGTATATACATACACTACCCAGGCACTATTTCTAATAATGTAAAACTTTGGTTTCTTCCAATAATATATGCAGCATAAGGGAAGGGAGAGACATACACGGCGCACAAGAGAAAGACACAAGTGATGTTGAATTTCTCGATGAAGATCCAAAGGCAGCGAAAGCATTATGGCTTCTTCATTAACTCCTCTTGTTGCAAGCCATTTATATTGAACAAAACGATGGCCACGTTCCTGCAAATCTTGTGGTAACTGGCGATGCCTCCATCCACTCCTTAGTATCTCTTTTCCAAATCCTCCATTCTTCAAGTCTAACTGTCATCGATTGCAAGTACGTCTTTGACAAGGGGAAAAAACATACTCATTAACCAAAATCAGTATTTGTATTACTGCTATGCTACAAATCACTCTAGTGAATTGACTTGATAAATCAATCTAGTTTTCTGCCAGTCTTACCTGCATGTTTCCAATCAAAAGTGAAAATAGAACCAATCCAGCAATGCATAAGACGATGCAAAAGAATGTCTCCGGAAGATACGTGGTGGTGTCCAAATTCTGTCCATATGAGCTATGAAAGGAAATAATCGTGTGATCTCGGTGACAGTTACTATAAATGAATCTATGTGCTCCTCCTTATATCTTAAATTTTGTAAGAAGCAGCTCTGTTATAGGGCCATCAAAATTAAACTAAATATCTAGTTTCTGTCATTTGGAAGAGAAAAGTTAATATAGCAACAGTACAAGATGTAACTTCCAAAGCAGACAATAAGTAGTGTAGGAAATATGAGCATGAGGATTAGACTAGGATGCATGCTGTCCTACTAACTCAGTAACCTCCACTTATATACAAATTTGAACAAAAGCCGAAATCTGGTGGAAGGGTATATTACTCTCTCTGTTCAAAATAACATAAGTGAGAATTATAAAATATGAAATAGTCTACTTATTCTTCTTCTTCTTATTATTATTATTATATAAATGTAGAATAAAACCAGAAAGGACAAAAAGAAGAGAAGAAGAATGTGAAAAACCATAATTTGCTAGTTTCTGAAGTTGGACTCAAAAACACAAACTAAAACCATCCACATTACTCCCTTTTGTGGTTCCTTGGCTGTGGAGATGGGAGATAGTGTAAATAATTATCTTTTATTGTTTTCATTAGTACATATGAGCATGCATTTGTGATAGTGATTGCAAATGCTGACTTGCTCAGAAAAATCTATTACTGTATGATCCAAGACATGAAATTCAACAATTGCCATGATAATAATACCTCTTCTGAAACAGACCTAAAACAAAATAGTAGCAGAGCCAGAAAGGTAGGAACAAGACAGATGAAAATATATATAACACAAGGAAGACGAAATACCTAAGATTTCTCAAACCCACCAAAGACAATAGAAGTATCTTTCCTTAAAATTGGAATAGAAAGCATCTGCGAACATCCCAAACTGATATTTGATGTTGATATTGTTCTTACTTCACATTTGGTGATTGCATGGGTGATGTTTGCCCAATATTTCCTACTAGGGAGCTCCTGACTATGGCAATCTAGATAACTAGACAAGCAAGTCATGGTATGTGATTTATTCTCCAATTGGCACTGCGCTTTCCAGCAGTTATATTGTCTCCCTATTGAAGATAGATACCAAGTTGCTCCTGTAACCTGTTCCAACAACAAACCACGATAATTAAAAAAAAAAAAAGAAGTAAAAATTAGAAATCTACAGAGTTGCAGGAACACCGAAATTAAGATGCAACCTAGTAGGTGCTACTTACATGACTAGCTAGCAAGTAGAGAACAAGATTGTACGCAGCTCCAATCCAAGGAGTTTTGGCGATAACACCAGTGGTTTTCTGAATACGCCGGTTCAAGGGAAAGATAAGAAACAACCTAGGAACATACTGAATTAGAACAAAAAGCGCAAGAGTGTTGTTGGCCTGGTCGGTTCTTGCGTTCCTACTTGCTGGAATCACTAACCAAATCACAATCTGCAAAACAAAATGCATGGATCCATTAAAGTCCTGCATTACAATCATAGAAAACCTAGGACGCTTCCATTTCAATAAATACTTATGCACAATTAAAACATCAATTTGCTTCCTAAAATTGGTACCATCGCTTAATTTCATGAACAATTAAACACTTTTGCTATTCTTCTCCTACCAGAATTGAAATTTCACCTTAATAACCTATACTGACTTTTAATATAAATTTTTATTACTTGGGTTATTGAAGTTAATCGTCAATTTTAATTGGAAAACATCAAAAGCACCTAGGAAGTTTTGACTGATCAGAGCTTATATACAGGGTTGTAGATGTTTATTTGGTTTGACGTTGTTCTCCAATTGGAATTGAAGTTTCACTTTGCTAATCAATGTTAACATTTAATGTAAACCTTTTATTACACATCATTGAGATTAAATTTCAAAAACTTGGAGAACACTTAAGAAACAAGGAAGTATGTATAGCATCAACAAAATTTAAATGCAGTGGTTTAGGGGCTTTTGGATTAGAAATGGAGTTATACCTGGACAACCTTTTCATACGAAGGTTTATGGAATAGATTATCGAGATGAAAGTCAAACTTTAACGAGAGTAATTTTATAGAGCAATGCAGAAACAAGTTGAGAAAAGCAGAAAGAAATGTTGAGGTACCTGGGGGAGTGGGATGGTGGCAGCGTGGTCAATGACGAAATCAGACTTCAAGTAACGGATGGCGATTTTGCGGGAGTCGGTGAAGAGATCGCCACGGCCGAAGATTCTAGAATTGGGGGCGACGAAGGCGGTGCGGAACTTCATGACCATGTGGAGGACGTAGAAGAGGTCAGCGAAGGTGCGGAGAATGGTGACGATGATGCTGAGTTTGGGGTCTGCTTCCAAGCACGCGGCGCCACCCACGGTGGGGAGGAAGAAGTAGAGAGGGTCGACGAAGAGCGCGAGGAGGCTGGTCACAAGGAACACCCTGTTCCAATATGTCACAATGTCGCTGTCGGGGTCCAGGATCTGGTACCGCCATAGTATCTGGAAGGCGTGTTCCTCCTCCGGCTCGGTCTCGATGTGGGGTCTAGAACGGAGTCGCCGGAATTGACGGAACTTATACGCCGGCGTCGATATTATTCTATGCATCTTCCATGGCGGATTCCGGGGGGGAGCGGTTCCGCGGGTTAGGGAATTTGGCTTGGCGCTGGAGGACAATCGCGAGGAGAGCACCGGGCTTTGGCTTGGTTGCGCACACAGACAAGAGAAAATGATGCTGAAGTTGTTCCACTTTACCCATTTTTGAACGTTGAGAACTTCGCGAAACTTAAGGGGAGTGCGCGAATGTAGGTGTAAAATGATTTTGCTGGAAATAAACAATAATGTAAAATACTTTACCCACTAGACTTAATTTCCAGCAATAAACAACCTACATAATTTTACTGGAAAATAGGTGTAAAATGATCACGTGGCTCAAGAAAAAAAAATCAAATAAAAAATAGATATAAAATATGAAAAAATGAAACAAATTTGTTTTCACGGAAAGCAATATATTTGAAAATTTTAATGATAAATATTTAAATAATAAAATGTTATATTTTATGTTAACTATTTATATTATATAAAGTATATTTTATAATATTATAAGTGTTATTATGTCTATAACTATAATTATACATAAAGGATATAAAGTGTATTTTTTTTCTCTTTAAATTTTGATTTTATAGAAATTTTGACTTCTAAAAATTAAATTCTAAAACTATATTTTTATAATTTAAATAGGAGTTTTTTTCTTAATTTTAGAATTTAATTTCTAAAAATATGTTTTTGCGTAGTTTCAAAGTTTAATTTTCAGAAAATTTATTTTTTTCATAATTTTACAATTTAAATTTTAAAATAAAGAATAATATTCTCACGTCTTTATTGAAAAAAAATTAAAAATAAAGGGTGATGCACGTAACAAAAAAAGGAGTGTAAACAAAAAAATTACCTTGGTCCTGTCAAATTAAGCAGCTTGGCCAAGTGTCATCCTTACATTTGTGTGTCTTACAGCTCCAATACTGTGTGCCTTATAGCTCCAGTATAGAAGTAAAGCCTCATAGTAATACCATTCGACAACAGCATACAACGCTGTGACTGCAATATGCAAATGAAGTTTGTGGTGAAGAAGGCATGGAGCAATGGTGGTCGGGTAGGAACAGTAGAGATGGGAAGCTACCTAGGACACATAGAGACCCCCTCTCTTCTCCCTTCTACTCATAAAGGGCTTCCTCAGTTTATCTCCCTTGACCTACTCACTTCTCTCCCTTCCTTTGATTCCCATATCCTTCAAATTTCTCCACTCTACTTGTAAGTTGTGACAACCTCCATTTTTCACAATCTAATAGTAATACTAATAGTAGTCGTCTTCATATCATTCTATTTTTCTAGTTTGGAAGGACTTGCTTCAACCATAATATCAAAAATCGAAGGTCTGCACCAACATGGAATTGTGGCTATAGGCAGGGATTCCATTCAATGTCTTCCCGAGTCTAAGGGAGCTACCAAACTCGAAGCATCTTTTGAGACTCCTTGTAGTGGTGTGTTGGTAATTTAGTGTCAATTGTTGTCTGTCTTGTGTTAGCTTGCTTTCTACAGTCTGCTTTAGTTTTACATTTTAAATAATGATGAATCTAATTCATCTTCTAATGGTACATTGACATGACCAGATTAAACCCAAAGATTATGTTGAAATTATTTCATGCATGAGACTAAATATATGGGTCACTTTGGCTGATGAAGTACCTGCTTAGGTGTTTAGTAAAAGGAACAAAACCTCAATAGAGGAACTGTGTGATGACTTGATGATTGCCTTGCACTAAATTCAATAAAGAACAATTTATGATTTTTTTTCCTCTAGTTGTGATATGAATTACATTCTGAAATTCATGAACTCTTAGAAATTTAATAATTTTAATGATTGTGGTTTCAATAGTTTTGTTATAATTTGAGTCTCTTGGGAAGACATAGTAATGTTTAGCATGGCTAGAATCGATAAATGATTTTTGCTTCTACTTTGGCTGAGGCAACTTTTCTCAGTATATGTGAAGTTTTCATTTATCTTGATTTTTCTTTACTTTTTATTCAAGCATGACAAAAGGCATGTTTAGGTAAATTTAATTAAACTCTTATTTCATAATGATGGAATCCCAACTTAGATAGCAATTTTCATATTCGAATTTGAATTTCACCATTGAAAAATGCATGAACTCAAGAAGAAGAAAATGGAAAAGATGAGGAATGATTAAGAAGATGCCACATCCATTAGAGTGAATGATGAGTCAAAATAAGGATTTGCTGCAAATGATTCGAAAAAACTTTTAATGAGAATAAAAATGGCTCAACTCAAGAACCTAAAGAGGAGGTTTCTCGACTCTCAATTAACATCAAATCTTGATACAAACGTGTTTTAAGAGTATTTATACCCTAGGTATCAAGCTTACGCGTTCTAAACATAGATTAACACGCAAACTAAGCCCATAGGCCCAAATTAATTAGAAAACATGTACAATTTGAAAGCAGCATCACAAAACAAAGCGTGCTTGTAGAGGGGCTGGTGCTTAATGCCATTATACAGGTGCTAACATGCACTTCTCTACTAGTGTGGCGCTTAGTGCTATTAGGGTTTTGCTTAGCGCCATCTATCAAGGTATTTTTGCAGCTTTTTGGTGGTTATACTTTGAAGATTTCTAGTGATCATGTGCTTAGCATCAATGGACTTGCACTCAACACCATCTTCAAGTAGTGGACTCTTCAATTAGCCTTCATCTTGACCCTTCCTTCCAAATGTTCTTGCATTCTCTTTGTTTTGGGTTTTTGCTATACATCTCCAAATTTATCTTCAAGGTCTTTCCATGGAGAGTCAAACTTACTATTGGTGTCCCTTCCCACACCTCTATCACATAAGAACTTATCACATGAAAACTTATTCACAAGCTTGAGTATGATGTTTGTACAAATAAGCTAAAAAGAGATGTCATTTTTTGTGACTTGTCTCGTCGCTATTAAGCTCTATAAAGTTTATAACTCCTTTGTTTGGATACTTTGTTTCTCTTTACCTTAATTATAACAATTTAATTTTTCCTTCATGTTGGCGTTGAGCATGTGACATATTTTGGCCATTGAAATTGATGCACAATAATAGGTGTCGAGTATTCTTTCTTTGATTTTGGATGTTTTGTAGGAGAAAAGGAGTTGAATATTATAATTATGACAGAAGATGTGAAAACACGAGACATCTATAAAGTATTTATAACCCAAAATATAATAAAAATTCTAGACAACTCATTCTAATTCTAATCAAATATAAATTCCTAGATAACAACAAAAACAAAAGCCTTATCCTACTAGGTGAAGTCGGCTACATGGATCACATGACGCTATTGAGTTTTGTTAAAGATCAAATCTTTAGAGATATTATTCACCATCAATTCCAACAATTTTGTATTTTCCTTCTAATATAAGTTATTTTAGAATGATAGATGATCATAAACATGTTTAGGGTAGTAGAAAGTAACATTCAATTCTAATATAAAACATCAAAAGATGAAGAATGTGACATCATGAGTATATGCTCACCAATATTATATTCATGTTAAGACAGTGACCATTTTTCTAAAAGGAATTCCCAAACATCAGCTTAACCTACACTAAGTACCTATACATCATTTAATTCTTTAAATTTAGTGAATTTAGTCTTTTTTGCAATTAAAAAAACCAAATTTTGATTATAATTATGATTGTTATTTTGATTTTGATTGTGGTTGTAATTATTATTGTAATTGTGATTATAATTATTATTAATATGATTATGATTGTCATTATGATTATGATTTTAATTATGATTATGATTAGGATTACCATTACAGTTATGATTATGATTGTGATTATGATTATATTTTATTTTAATTTTAATTTTAGGATTAAAACATTCTCTTTTGTATTTATCATTTGCTCACAGAATTAACTTTGATTTAATTATTTTTAATATGAATGTATTTCCCGTAGTTTACGAATGTAATTTAAATTTGAATTTCAATTTTACAAATCAATTTTCAAAATTAAAAATATTAATTATTTTCGTAAAATAAATATTGATCTCGACTATATTTAAACCCCTGTCATGGGTTACCTCCGTAGGTGATACAGTAGTACATGCAAATGAATGCAATTAAGACAAATAAAAAAAAAAAGATCATCGTTACTAATCTATCAGTACCATTTACATCCAAGTCATGAAACTTCCTATTGAACCTCATATTTCGGCTGATGATTGGTTCTTGTGGTCACTAAACTTCATTGTCTACGAAAAATCAGGTTCATCAGGCTTGAACAATTGGGGCACAGGATCACTGACTTGTAGCTTATGTGTCCCCTTCCTTGTATTGGCAGCAAACCTTGAGGCCAAAACAGTTGCACCAAGATTCTGAATCCTTTTCACACTCCCTGAGGATTCCCCAATCTCATCCTCCTCACGATTTCTAATTTCATCCCTCATGTAGTAGAGTCGCTCTTTGAGGGATAACTCCCTTGTTGCCTTTCTCTTCTGAAACCTTCTCCAAGCAGCTTGTATGAAGCAAGAACCCCATGTCCTCCATTGATGGGAATAATACCTAAAAGCATGCTGAAGTTTCTTGCTGTGTAAGCGCTTGAACTGACTTGCCACAAACTTCAGATCCTCTGCCTGTAGTGCAAAAGCTTCAACTTCAGAAAGAGCTTTGACGGTACGAGTTGAAGAAGGTAGGTTGAGGGTTGAGTTTGGCATTAAGGCCCATGTCAACAATTCCTCTCCACAGAAGTCACCAGGCCGGAGTGTGATGGAATTGAAGAATCCAGACCTTCCTCCATTGGTTGTGGAGCTCTCCAATTGCCCTCTGATGATAAACAACATTTCATCTACTGGATCACCCTCTCGAAATATGTAGGTGCCCTCGGTGCTTAGTGATGATACAAGGCGTTCACATATGGCATCAAGGAGTAGATCATCCATTTGCGAGAAGAAGGGGACCTGTACAAATTAAGAGAGCAAGATTTGTATCATTAGTCGCTGTGTAGCTGTGTAATGGTCTACAGGGAAGTCAAATTAGGTGAAGTATCTCACCTAATAAATGTCATGTCATCATGTAATTTGTAATTTGCTTTCTCAACTTCTTATTGACATAGTATTGCATTGTTGTATATCTTAAAATACAGATTTAAATCTAACTCAACCTCAAAAAAGTTAATTCATGCTCACACTATCACGATTAGGTTAAGTTAATTCATGCTCACACTATCACGATTAGACTTGGTATGTAGACAATATATGATAAGTAATTCAATAATGAATCTAAGATAAAATCTAATACCATTTTAGAATTTAAACTTTGAGATTTGGACTAACTCAACCAACCCCAAAAGGTGAGGGTTATCCCACGTATATACTTACACTATCCAGGCACTATTTCTAATAATGTAAAACTTTGGTTTCTTCCAATAATATATGCAGCATAAGGGAAGGGAGAGACATACGCGGCGCACAAGAGAAAGACACAAGTGATGCTGAATTTCTCGACGAAGATCCAAAGGCAGCGAAAGCATTATGGCTTCTTCATTAACTCCTCTTGTTGCAAGCCATTTATATTGAACAAAACGACGGACACGTTCCTGCAAATCTTGTGGTAACTGGCGATGCCTCATCCACTCCTCAGTATCTCTTTTTCGAATCCTCCATTCTTCAAGTCTAACTGTCATCGATTGCAAGTACGTCTTTGACAAGGGGAAAAAACATACTCATTAACCAAAATCAGTGTTTGTATTACTCCTATGCTACAAATCACTCTAGTGAATTGACTTGATAAATCAATCTGGTTTTCTCCCAGTCTTACCTGCATGTTTCCAATCAAAAGTGAAAATAGAACCAATCCAGCAATGCATAAGACGATGCAAAAGAATGTCTCCGGAAGATACGTGGTGGTGTCCAAATTCTGTCCATATGAGCTATGAAAGGAAATTATCGTGTGATCTCAGTGACAGTTACTATAAATGAATCTATGTGCTCCTTCTTATATCTTAAATTTTGTAAGAAGCAGCTCTGTTATAGGGCCATCAAAATTAAACTAAATATCTAGTTTCTGTCATTTGGAAGAGAAAAGTTAATATAGCAACAGTACAAGATGTAACTTCCAAAGCAGACAACAAGTAGTATAGGAAATATGAGCATGAGGATTAGACAAGGATGCATGCTTTCCTACTAACTCAGTAACCTACACTTATATACAAATTTGAACAAAAGCCGAAATCTGGTGGAAGGGTATATTACTCTCTCTGTTCAAAATAACGTAAGTGAGAATTATAAAATATGAAATAGTCTACTTATTATTCTTCTTATTATTATTATTATTATATAAATGTAGAATATAACCAGGAAGGAGAAAAAGAAGAGAAGAAGAATGTGAAAAAATAATAATTTGCTAGTTTCTGAAGTTGGACTCAAAAAGGCAAACTAAAACCATCCACATAACTCCCTTTTGTGGTTCCTTGGCTGTGTGGAGATGAGAGATAGTGTAAATAATTATCTTTTATTGTTTTCATTAGTACATATGAGCATGTATTTGTGATAGTGATTGCAAATGCTGACTTGCTCAGAAAAATCTATTACTGTATGATCCAAGACATGAAATTCAACAATTGTCATGATAATAAAACCTCTTCTGAAACAGATCTAAAACAAAATAGTAACAGATCCAGAAAGGTAGGAACAAGACAGATGAAAATATATATAACACAAGGAAGACGAAGTACCTAAGATTTCTCAAACCCCACCAAAGACAATAGAAGTATCTTTCCTTAAAATTGGAAGTGATAACGTCATTCATGATAGCATCTGCGAACATCCCAAACTGATATTTGACGTTGATATTGTTCTTCGCTTCACATTTGGTGATTGCATGGGTGATGTTTGCCCAGTATTTCCTATCAGGGAGCTCCTGACTATGGCAATCTAGATAACTAGACAAGCAAGTCATGGTATGTGATTTATTCTCCAAATGGCACTGCGCTTTCCAGCAGTTATATTGTCTCCCTATTGAAGATAGATACCAAGTTGCTCCTGTAACCTGTTCCAACAACAAACCACGATAATTAAAAAAAAAAAAAGAAGTAAAAATTAGAAATTTACAGAGTTGCAGGAACACCGAAATTAAGATGCAACCTAGTAGGTGCTACTTACATGACTAGCTAGCAAGTAGAGAACAAGATTGTACGCGGCTCCAATCCAAGGAGTTTTGGCGATAACACCAGTGGTTTTCTGAATACGCCGGTTTAAGGGAAAGATAAGAAACAACCTAGGAACATACTGAATTAGAACAAAAAGCGCAAGAGTGTTGTTGGCATGGTCGGTTCTTGCGTTCCTACTCGCTGGAATCACTAACCAAATCACAATCTGCAAAACAAAATGCATGGATCCATTAAAGTCCTGCATTACAATCATAGAAAACCTAGGACGCTTCCATTTCAATAAATACTTATGCACAATTAAAACATCAATTTGCTTCCTAAAATTGGTACCATCGCTTAATTTCATGAACAATTAAACACTTTTGCTATTCTTCTCCTACCAGAATTGAAATTTCACCTTAATAACCTATACTGACTTTTAATATAAATTTTTATTACTTGGGTTATTGAAGTTAATCGTCAATTTTAATTGGAAAACATCAAAAGCACCTAGGAAGTTTTGACTGATCAGAGCTTATATACAGGGTTGTAGATGTTTATTTGGTTTGACGTTGTTCTCCAATTGGAATTGAAGTTTCACTTTGCTAATCAATGTTAACATTTAATGTAAACCTTTTATTACACATCATTGAGATTAAATTTCAAAAACTTGGAGAACACTTAAGAAACAAGGAAGTATGTATAGCATCCACAAAATTTAAATGCAGTGGTTTAGGGGCTTTTGGATTAGAAATGGAGTTATACCTGGACAACCTTTTCATACGAAGGTTTATGGAATAGATTATCGAGATGGAAGTCAAACTTTAACGAGAGTAATTTTATAGAGCAATACAGAAACAAGTTGAGAAAAGCAGAAAGAAATGTTGAGGTACCTGGGGGAGAGGGATGGTGGCAGCGAGGTCAATGACGAAATCAGACTTCAAGTAACGGAGGGCGATTTCGCGGGAATCGGTGACGAGATCGCCGCGGCCGAAGATTCTAGAATTGGGGGCGACGAAGGCGGTGCGGAACTTCATGACCATGTGGAGGACGTAGAAGAGGTCAGCGAAGGTGCGGAGAATGGTGACGATGATGCTGAGTTTGGGGTCTGCTTCCAAGCACGCGGAGCCACCCACGGTGGGGAGGAAGAAGTAGAGAGGATCGACGAAGAGCGCGAGGAGGCTGGTCACAAGGAACACCCTGTTCCAATACGTCACAATGTCGCTGTCGGGGTCCAGGATCTGGTGCCGCCATAGTATCTGGAAGGCGTGTTCCTCCTCGGTCTCTGTCTCGATGTGGGGTCTAGAACGGAGTCGCCGGAATTGGCGGAACTTATACGCCGGCGTCGATATTATTCTATGCATCTTCCATGACGGATTCCGGGGGGAGCGGTTCCGCGGGTTAGGGAATTTGGCTTGGCGCTGGAGGACAATCGCGAGGAGAGCACCGGGCTTTGGCTTGGTTGCGCACACAGACAAGAGAAAAATGATGCTGAAGTTGTTCCACTTTACCCATTTTTGAACGATGAGAACTTCGCGCGAAACTGAAGGTAGTGCGCGAATGTAGGTGTAAAATGATTTTGCTAGAAATAAACAATAGGTGTAAAATACTTTACCCACTGGACTTAATTTCCAGCAATAAACAACGTAAATAATTTTACTGGAAAATAGGTGTAAAATGATCACGTGGCTGAAGAAAAAAAATCAAATAAAAAATAGGTATAAAATGATGAAAAAATAAAACAAATTTGTTTTCACTGAAAGCAATATATTTGAAAATTTTAATGATAAATATTTAAATAATAAAATGTTATATTTTATGTTAACTATTTATATTATGTAAAGTATATTTTATAATATTATAAGTGTTATTGTATCTATAACTATAACTATACATAAAGGATATAAAGTGTATTTTTTTTCTTTAAATTTTGATGTTATAGAAATTTTGACTTCTAAAAATTAAATTCTAAAACTATATTTTTATAATTTAAATAGGAGTTTTTTTCTTAATTTTAGAATTTAATTTCTAAAAAAATGTTTTTGCATAGTTTCAAAGTTTAATTTTCAAAAAAGTTATTTTTTTCATAATTTTACAATTTAAATTTCAAAATAAAGAATAATATTCTCACACTCACAAGGCCTTTATTAGGAAAAATATTAAAAATAACGGGTGATGCAGGTAACAAAAATAGGAGTGCAAACAAAAAAATTACCTTGATCCTGTCAAATTAAGTAGCCTAGCCAAGTGCCATCCTTACATCTGTGTGCCTTACAACTCCAGTATAGAAGCAAAGCCTCAAAGTAATTCCATTTGGCAACAGTATACAACGCTGCGATTACAATATGCAAATGAAGCTTGTGGTGAAGAAGACATGGAATAGTGGTGATCAGGTAGGAGCAGTAAAGATGGGAAGCTGCCTCGGACACATAGAGACCCCGCTCTTCTCCCTTCTACTCGTAAAGGGCTTTGTCAATTTATCTCTCTTGACCTACTCACTTCTCTCCCTTCCCCTGATTCTCATATCCTTCAAATTTCTCCACTCCACTTGTAAGTTGTGGCAACCTCCATTTTTCACAATCTAATAGTAATACTAATAGTAGTTGTCTTCATATCATTCTATTTTTCTAGTTTGGAAGGACTTGCTTCAACCACAATATCAAAAATTGGAGGTCTTCACCAAATGCTTGGTCTGCACCAATATGGAATTGTGGTTGTAGTCAAGGATTCCATTCAATGCCTTCGCGAGTCTAAGGGAGCTACCAAACTCGGAGCAACTTTTGAGACTCCTTGTGGTCGTTTGTTGGTAATTTAGTGTCAATTGTTGTCTGCCTTGTGTTAACTTGCTCTCTACACTCTGCTTTAGTTTTTACATTTTAAATAATGATGAATCTAATTCACTTTCTAATCGTACATTGACATGACCAGATTAAACCCAAAGATTATGTTGAAATTATTTCATGCATGAGGCTAAATATATGGGTCACTTTGGCTTATGAAGTACCTGCTTGGGTGTTTAATAAAAGGAACAAAACCTCAATAGAGAGAACTGTGCGATGGCTTGATGATTGCGTTGCACTAAATCCGATAAAGGACAATTTATGATTTTTTTCCCTCTAGTTGTGATATGAATTACGTTCTGAAGTTCATGAACTCTTAGAAATTTAATAATTGTAATGATTGGGGTTTCAATATTTTTGTTATAATTTGAGTCTCTTGGGAAGACATAGTAATGTTTAGCATGGCTAGGATCGATAAATGAATTTTGTTTCTATTTTGCCTGAGGCAACTTTTCTCGATAGATGTGAAGTTTTCATTTATCTTGATTTTTCTTTACTTTTTATTCAAGCATGACAAAAGGCATGTTTAGGTAAATTTAATTAAACTCTTATTTCATAATGATGGAATCCCAACTTAGATAGCAATGTAGGAACCGTTTCATATTCAAATTCGAATTTCACCATTGAAAGACACATGAACTCAAGAAGAAGAAAATGGAAAAGATGAGGAATGATCAAGAAGATGACACATCCATTAGAGTGAATGATGAGTCTAAATAAGGATTTGCCGCAAAGGATTCAAAAAACTTTCAATGAGAATCAAAATGGATCAACTTAAGAACCTAAAGAGGAGGTTTCTCAACTGTCAATTAACATCAAATCTTGTTACAAAAGTGTTTGTAAGAGTATTTATACCCTAGGTATCAAGCTCAAGGATTCTAAACATAGATTAACACACAAACTAAGCTCATAGGCCCAAATTAATTAGAAAATATGTGCAATTTGTAAGCAGCATCACAAAACAAAGCGTGCCTATAGAGGGGCTGGTGCTTAACGCCATTATACAGGTGCTAACATGCACTTCTCTACTAGTGTGGCGCTTAGTGCTATTAAGGTTTTGCTTAGCGTCATCTATCAGGATATTTTTGTAGCTTTTTGGTGGTTCTACTTTGAAGATTTCTAGTGATCATGTGCTTAGCATCAATGGACTTGCGCTCAACATCATCTTCAAGTAGTGGAGTCTTCAATTAGCCTTCATCTTGACCCTTCTTTCCAAATGTTCTAGCATTCTCTTTGTTTTGGGTTTGTGCGATACATCTCCAAATTTATCTTCAAGGTCTTTCCATGGAGAATCAAACTTACTCTTGGTGTCCCTTCCCAGACCTCTATCATATAAGAACTTATCACATGAAAACTTATTCACAAGCTTGAGTATGATGTTTATACAAATAAGCTAAAAAGAGATGTCATTTTTTGTAACTTGTCTCGTCACTATTAAGCTATTAAGCTCTATAAAGTTCATAACTTCTTTGTTTGGATACTTTGTTTCTTTTTACCTTAATTATAGCAATTTAATTTTTCCTTCCTGTTGGCGTTGAGTATGTGACATATTTTGGCCATTGAAATTGATGCACAATGATAGGTGTAGAGTATTCCTTAAACTTTGATTTTAGATGTTTTCTAGGAGAAAATGAGTTGGATATCATAATTATGACAAAAGATGTGAAAACATGAGACATCTATAGAGTATTTATAACCCAAAATATAATAAAAATTATAGACAACTCATTCTAATTCTAATCAAATATAAATTCCTAGATAACAACAAAAACAAAAGCCTTATCCTACTAGGTGACGTCGGCTACATGGATCACATGACGCTATTGAATTTTGTTAAAAATCAAATCTTTAGAGATATTTTTCACCATGTTATCCCTCTTAACAATTTTCTCTAATGTTCTTTTTGGTCTCCCTTTCCATATTTTGTAGAATTGGAAATCATGCAATCTACTCTCTCATTGGTTCTTTTTGACTTTCTTTGTTTATGTCTAAAATATCTTGATTGATTTTTTGTCATCTTTTCCTCAAATGTTGTGACACCATTTTTACTTAGAAACTTGTGAGATATCTTCTTCCATTCTTTGTACATGTCTAAACTACTCAAATATTTAAACTTAGAAACTTGTGAGATATCTTCTTCCATTTTTACTTCCAAGTCATTTTCCTCTTGTCTCTTGCTAAACTTGTGATCTATCTTACTCCTACTTAAGCAAAAATCATTTGTTTTCGAAGTTTGTCTCTAAGGAAAAAACATGCAATTAGGGATATTCCTTTGTATGTTCTTGGTAAGCACATCCAAGATTAGATTAAACAAGGACTTAAGGTTGAGTCTTGAATCGTAATGGACAAGTCCTTAGTCTCGCCTTGTAGAATTCTTGCACTAGTTGTTATCAATCATACAAGTTTTGTATAACCTAGATATAAGCCACACAAATACCTTTCTTGTCAAAAGTCTTCCATTATATTTCTTTTAGCACTTGATCATATATGATTTTTATTATCATATGCTTTTTTCAACTCAATAAAAATCATATGTAAGTCTTTTTTCTTGCTTTGATTCCTTTACATCAACCCTTGTAAAAAGATAAACGACTTATGTTGTAGACCTTCCTCACATAAAACCAAATTGATTATCCACTATTCTCTTCTTTTCTCTTAATTTATGCTTAACTACATTTTCCCCAATTCCATAGTATTCATAAGCTTTATACCTTTGTAGTTTACATTTGCATAATTCTAATTATCTCTCATGTTCTTAAATATAGGAATCAAAGTGCTTCTCCTCCATTCAACTGACATTTTCTTAGATATCAAAATCTCATTAAATAGCCCAGTAAACCAAATGATACCTTGTTCTCCTATACACTTCCAAACTTAAATAGGAATATCATTTGAACCAATGACTTTACCATTATCCATCCTTTTAAGCACTTCTTTTACCTCTCCAACTTGAATTCTATGGTGGTAAGGTAAATTTTGTCTGTTTTCTTGGATTTTTAGTCCTCCCATAATATAAATTGATCCTTGTTCATCATTTGCAAAACGTATAAAAATAATTCTCTCATCTCTCTATGATATCTTGATCTATACATCTTATTGGATCTAGTATGTTATTTTCCTTTATTTTTGGCAAAATTATATATCTCACGTTATCCATTCTTTGTCCCGAGATCATTGTAAAACTCTTCAAAAACTTTAAATTGTTTTGCACTCACAACTTTCCTTTTGTCATTTTTAGCATTTTGACACTTTGTCCAATTTTCACGATCATTGCACCCATGTAAGGCCTTGAAGCACTCTCTTTTATTTCTTACCTTATCTTGAACACTTTCATTCCACTACCAAGATTCCTTATTATCTCTTTGCCCAAAATCTTTTGGTTCACCCAAAATTGTTTTAGCAACTTTCCTCATCTTCTTAGACATTTCATCCCAAATATGGTTAGCATTACCTTGTAATTCCCAATTACATTCTTCCAATGATTTCTTTTTAAAAGCTTAGTAGCTTCCTAATCTTCTTAGAAATTTCATCCCAAATGAGGTTAGTATTACCTTGTAATTACCAATTACATTCTTCCAATAATTTCTTTCTAAAAACATAGTAGTCAATCTCGGATAGCGGGTTGATTGCTATTATTAAACACACAAATATTGTGAACTGAATAGTTTGTCTTAATACACACTTTGAGTTTTATTTATATAGGATCTTGCTTACACAACACAGCATAATATATCAGCATATACACATAAAAAATTATGCTTATGATAAGCGGGTTTTTAGTCATCTTACACACCTCAAATAAATACTAAAGCTAACTATAGTATAGCTAACCTAGGTCGATTCTCTCAAGGATACAGTGTGTTCGAATTGTGCTAAGTTTGAAAATTAGAGTTTTGTACAAAAATGTCAAGTGTAGAATGCCGACTTGCTCTCGGCAAAGACTGGTCCGATTTGGTCTCGGCACACAGAAGTTTACCATTCTTGCTTAGAATTATACTCCTATTCAACCCGAGATTCTTACGACGACCGCCGAACGTTTGTCCACTGCCATACCGAGGATTTACACAATTGCTACCTCATCAGTTGGCAGAGAGTACTTGGTTGATTTTAGGTTCTCTACCTAATCAAATTATTAAACCAATTCCGACCGGCCCTAGTCTAACGTGATCTACCTTTAACAATGTTAAAGCATATTAAAGCGCAAGGATTAAAATCAAAGAATAGAATAGCAAATCAGTTGTGTTATTGAAACAAAATCGAATACAAATGTGAGAAATTCAGAGTTCCTAAAAAATCCGCCTTCCACGATGACCGTCAATGGAAGGACGGCAGTGGTGCACCAATGATGGCCAAACGTTGAGGTTTCCGTCCACCAGAGTGCGCCGACTGTACCGAGCGATCACCTCCGACAGCTTCCAGCTTCCCAAATCCTAATCTCGTACCTCCTCGACCGAGAGAGACACCTTACTAAAGCTTCGTGTATCACCGTGCTAGCTTGGAATGTCTGCAGTTGCTGACAGCGCTAGGTCTAGAATTCTACTGTTTTTCCACCCGAAGACGTGGCCTGGTGTGCTCTATTTATACACAAGCTGGCCAAATCTAATCTCACAGAATCATTGATTCCTTGATCCTAGCATATTACAAATTGGAATTACTGATTATAGATTCTCAATCTTAAGAGATTACAAATTTGAATTACTGATTACAGATTCTCAATCCTAGGAGATAACAAATTTGAATTACAGATTCTCAATCATAGGAGATTACAAATTCCTTGATTCTAGCATAATCATATCTGCATTACAGATTCCTTACTTCTAGGAGAATCAAATCTGCATTACAGATTCCTTAATTTTAGCATAATCATATCTACATTACAAATTTCTTAATTTTAGGAGAATCAAATCTGCATTACAAATTCCTTAATTTTAGCATAATCATATCTGCATTCTTGCCGAAGTGATTTTGGCCACTGAAGTTGGCTTGGGCCAGGATGCTCCTTTTGGGCCGAGAAGCTCTCGACTTTCAGGCCTGCAAAATAAGTCCAATCTTTTATTAGTTAAAATCCTTATTTTAGCACAGATTTATGTTTTTCCTATTTCTAAGCTCATAATTCGAATCTTAGCTAAGATAGGACTCTTAATCACTAAACAATCTTAATAATACCCTTCTTAACCCCTTATGAGGTGTATAAAATATGACTTATCAGCTTACAAGTAAAGCAAAGATACAAATACAAGAAAGGTGAAGCAGAAAGAAAATAGGGGAACAGTCACATACGGTCATATATATCCAACACTCCCCCTCAAGCTAGAACATATAGATTATATGCTCCAAGCTTGGAACTTATAACTTGTATATGTGGTCCCTTTAAAGATATAGTTAAAATGTCACCAAGTTGATTACTCGAGTTGACAAATTTTGTACTGATTTCTTTGGCCAACAACTTCTCCCGTACGAAGTGACAGTCAATCTCAATGTATTTGATTCTCTCATGAAATATAGGATTAGAAGCAATGTGAAGATTTGCTTGATTATCACAATACAGTTTCATTGATTGGACATCAGCAAACTTCAGCTCTTGAATTAATTGTTTTATCCATATCAATTCATAAGTGGCTGAAGCCATAGCCTGATATTTTGCTTCAGCACTAGAATGAGCAACAATATTTTGCTTTTTACTTTTCTAAGAGACCACATTTTCCCAATAGATATGCAATAACATGTAGTTGATCGTCTTTCAATGGGAGATCTTGCCCAATCAACATCACAATAACCTAATATATGGTGTCTCCCTTATCCTCATCTAGTAAACCCTGTCCAGATGTCTTCTTGATATATCTAAGGATATAGAGGACTGCTACTGAGTTATCAACACAAGGTGCCTACATAAACTGACTTACAACTCCTATTGCAAAGAAGATATCAGATGTAGTGATAGTGAGATAAATGAGGTTTCCAACTAGTCTTCTATACCAACTAAGCTTTGAGACGATCAACTGTGTCATTCGATCCAACTTTAATAGCAAATACCCACCTACAACCAATTGCTTTCTTGCTTGAGGGAAGAGAAACTAACTCCCAACTACCACTTTGTTCAAGCGCCTGCATTTCAACTATCATGGCTTGTCACCATCGAGGATGATCAAGTGCTTCACAAACAAATTTATGAATAGTAATGGACGAGATAGAAGAAACAAAAGAAAAATACAAAGGGGATAAACGATGATAACTAAGATAAATAAGATGAGGATTATGAGTGGAACGAATACCTTTTCGAAGAGCAATGGGCCAACCAATGTCAAAATCATGGGAAGGTGAGGATGAAGGAGGATCCGGTGTGGATGAAGGAGGATTCGGTGTGGGGTTAGCTGAGGATAGAAGACATGAATCAAGTGAATCTTCATATACTGGAGTACCCATCTCTTGTGTCCTGCTTTTACATGTGGACATTGAAGGTGGAGACAGTTAAACTTGAGAAGCGTCTTCTTATAGATGGAGAGTAACATTTGTACCTTTTTTGAAGACAAGAATATCCAAGAAACACATGTTTGATTGCTCTGGCAGAAAGTTTATCACGACCTGGAGAAACTTCATGAACAAAACATACACAACCAAAGACTTTAGGAGGCACATGATATATTTTATCTTTAGGAAATAAAATTGAATGAGGAATTTGATTCTCAAAAGAGATAGATGGCATTCGATTTATTAAAAAATAGGCAGTAAGAACGACTTCACCCCTATGATTGGTAGGAACATTTGCACTTAAAAGTAGGGTGTGGGTAGCTTCAACCAGATACCTATTTTTTCTTTCAGCTATACCATTCTGTTGAGGAGTGTGAGGGCACATGGATTGATGTAAGATCCTTTTGAAGACAGATATGAGTTTAGTTCAGAAGAAAAATATTCTTTTGCATTGTCACTTCTCAATATTTTAATGGTTTTCCAAATTGATTTTTCACTTCTTTAGAGAAGGACATTAAGATAGACAAAAGTTCAGATCTTTCTTTCATTAAATAGACCCAAGTACATCGTGAGTATTCATCAATAAATGTGACAAAGTAGTTAAAAGCAAAAGATGTTACCCAGCTTGGTCCCCAAATATCTAAATGGACAATAGAAAAAGGAAAATTACATCTTTGGTTGACTTGGTTAGGGAAGGTGGATCTGACATGTTTGCCTAATTGATATGACTCACAATCTAAGGTAGACAGTTTTTTGAGACTGGGAACCATTAACTTCAGTTTTGCAAGACTGGGATGACCTAAATGATCATGCAAAAGCTTTAGAGATACAGACACAAAACACGACATAGAGGGATTGTTTTTCAAGCAATAAAGTCCTCTTGATTTATGTTCTTCGCCAATCAACTAGTCCATATTCCAGTCCTGTATAATAAAAAAGGAATCAACATAAAAGGTTACTGAACAATTCAAAGAGCGACAATTGACTCAAAGAAATCAAATTGTAGGTACATTTAGGAATGTACAACATAGAGTTTAAACTAATTAATGGGGAGAGAGAAACTTGACCAACTCCTTGAGATACTATTTTGGAACCATTGACTAATGAAATAAGGTGAGAAAACTTAGGTGAGGAGATAGAAGAGAAAATAGAATCATTACCAGAAATGTGATCAAAAGCACTTGAGTCAACTATCCATGGACTATGACTTCCCATTGAATGAGAAATGCATGTAGTTGAAACACTTAGTGATGTAGATGATTGGGCATGGTTGTTGGACTTTAACCTTAGGAACTCTTGATACTCTTCATCTGAAATTAATTGAGATCCAGTCCTTCCATTTGAAGAGATATCACTCGAAGATATATTTGTAGTTTTGTCTAGTCAACCAACCAAATCATAACATCTACTTTATAGGTGTCCTTCTTTTCCATGGTGTGTAGATGAACTTATCATGACAACCTCTACCATTTCGTATAATTCCTCTTATACCACGACCACTTCTTCCTCTACCACGAGAGGCTACCATAGCAGAATTTTAAAAGCGACAATCACCTTTCGTTATGGTAGGAACTTGAAGAAGTCTAGTAACTAGGCTATTCATAGAGGAAATCTGCTCGCTTGACAAGATTTGATCAAAAACATGCTCATAGTCAGGATGCAGACTTCGTAGGATTAGAACCATCAGTAGTTTGTCAATTCTCTTTGTTGTTTCCTCAACAGAGCTACACACGAGTAAGCATTTCAATTCTTCAACAGCAGCTCTGGCTTTAGCTATGTGCGACACCATATCATGGTTGGTCTATTGAAGAGAAACAATCTTTTGAGTTGAATCAAACAGACGATGAACATCATTAGCAAAAACATCTCTAGCATTCGTCCAAAAGGAATAGCAGGTCTTGAATGACCTTAATATTTCTAATAATTAAGGGCTAACAGACTATCACAAAAAGGCACATAGTTGATAGTCAAGCTTCAGCCAAGGAGCTCTGTTTTCTTCTAGTATTTCAGCCTCTTGTTTCTCCAAGTGGTCAGGAAACCCTTGTCCCAAAAACCACAACTCAACTAATTCTAACCAAGCTCTATAACTTTTCTAGTTGAATTTCTCCATTATGATAGTTGGGGTTCCCGAAAAGGAGATAACAGAACCTTGAGAAAAAGAACTAGCCGTGACCATTTTCAACCTCAAATAGTGAACAGAAAGGGAACAATTTTAGTTGCCAGTTGTACATCTCCATTTATTTCTTACTACACTCCTTATGGATGTTTTTAGTGCTATATGATATAAATTTCCTTTGATTAAGCAATCTCGTAAACGAGGAAAGTAGCAAATAGAGAAATAATAATCAATGAGTATCAATAACAATCAACAGATATTAAACCACACATATCATCTAACAACTTAAGCTTTTTGGGAGAGTTGGTTGTTGGTGAAAGTTATAACTTTTGATATCATAAAGTGACCTTATTCTTAGGATGTCTTGCCAGATGAAAAGCCACGCATGATCAGTGGGCTTGGACTCCCAGGTACACATCGTCTATCTAGTTAATATGTTCATTGTCCTGCTTTGCTCAATGGATTTGTTTTTCCTTGTTTTTCTTGCTATTTGGTTATCTTTTCCTCTTGTACCTTTATTTTTCTTGTTGTAATCAATATTGAGTTTATTGACCTCAATCATTTTAATCATTTGGCTGATGATTAATTGATTATGTTGAGAACTGTTGAATAATCATGAACACATAATCATTAAGATAGTTAAGTCATAGATGTTCATTCAATTGACTCTAGGCATGGAGTTGATAAAAACTCATCATGATTGTTCTATTTACTCTTCTGCTCAACTAATCTATAGAACTTGTCTTGGATCTTAAAATGGATTATTTTCTTGATTAAG
Organism: Mucuna pruriens; assembly: GCA_025330945.1. Taxonomy (NCBI): domain Eukaryota; kingdom Viridiplantae; phylum Streptophyta; class Magnoliopsida; order Fabales; family Fabaceae; genus Mucuna; species Mucuna pruriens. The sequence continues at coordinate 73,378 of JAENHJ010000033.1, forward strand.
TTGGAATACAAATTTATTGTGTATAAAAACTGATTTCAACTTTACAGAGGAGATCCTGGAGGGAATTGATGCTGGGATTGATCTTTTTGATTCAACGTTAGTAGCTAATTCCAATTTCCATTTGCTCAATATCCCAATTCTCGTTAGTGTATTGTGTTATGGAATTTGGATGGTTTCATTGACGGTTCATAGGTACATCTACCCCTCACACTTGGAGGATTTGCACTAACGTTTTCACTGGACAAGAGTGGGAATCAATATAATTTTCAGAAAAGCCAGATTGGAAGTGACTTGACTAAAATTAATTTGAGAGCAAAAGTTTACAGGTAATTGGATCATTTTAAATGCTTTCTGAATTTGATACTATCAAGTAGCGTTGAAATCTGTTAGTTGGTTGCAACAGCTTTTACTAAACTTGGATGTAAATGGATGCTATTTAGTTATAGTTTTCAATCAATCTAATTTTTTGTTTAAGGATTTTGTCTAAATTAATTCTGTTCACTCATTTTTTTTCATTTCAATCTATACTATTAGTGAATTGTGGGAGTGAGAAAGCACTCAGTAGGCTGTATATTTATATTGATTCAAGAGTTAATTACATTTAAGAGTAGTAAAGGGCAATAAATATAATTTCCTAACAGTTACATGAATCTGAGTAATTATGTAACCTAAACTTTAAATGCTAATTATTAGACCTATTTCCAACACTTTCCCCAAGCCGAAACATATAAGTCAAATGCTCCAAGCTTAGACAAATAAATTGAATTCTAGCCCCCCACCCCCTTAGGGATTTCATGAAGATATCTACTAGTTAGTCATTAGAACTAACAAATTTTATGATGAGTTCTTTGGAAAGAACCTTTTCCCCGGTGAAAATGACAATCAATTTCAATATACTAAGTTCTTTCATGAAATATCTAACTATCATATAACAACATGAACTTTAAATGCATTAAACCTATTTCCAACAAGTTTGTTGCAAGTTGAAACGTTTGATTGATTTAAGTTCTGAATTGCAATTTCAATTTTGAGAGTTTTTAATTATAGTAGTTGCTTAAGATTGTTTTGCAATATGATATACCTATGTTGTGATGTTGAACTCTCCTTCTGGGCAAGGGGTAGAGGCTTAGGGAGCATGATACATGTTGACTCTCTCAAGAGGTCTGTTAGGTCAGTTGGGGTAATTGTAAGCATTTATAGGGGAGCTACATCAAAGAAGTTTCCTTTTGGGAAGTATTAAATCTGAAATTTTATCCAATAAATATTTAAAATATAAAACCAGGCCATCAAAAATGTTATTTTTTTAAAATGAAATCTGAGTGATTTCATAGTCTAACCTTTCTATAAGTTGTATATAACTTGTTTTCTAATGCTGGGCTTGTTAGAAATTTGTAATTTTTTTTTTGATCATGGGCTTTATATTTCAAATACAATTATATAGCTATTTATTTAAAGTGATTATAATATTAAAGTGATCAAATTAAGTAATCAAAAGGACTTCCTGATAAGACTTGATATGGGCTCAATGAGTGGATACCAGGTTGGCCCGTTAGAGGATAATGGAAACTACTATATGTAGGCTTAACGTCGAGGGAAAGGTTATGGTGCGTCTACACCAAACCAAAACATATTCTCCATTCCCCCATCCGAAGAGAGAAGCTAAGGTCCCAAGAGGAATTAAGGCGGTTTGGTTGAGGAAGACCAATAAAACCAAGCGGTTCCGATCAAACAGATGACACAGAAGATTCTGCAAATGGATCCAGGTATTCAGTTATTTATACATCCTTATTTACATTACAGCTTTGATGATTTGGTATAACGGTGAAAGATCCTAAAGAACCTAAGGATAAATTTTAGATTTCTAACAGGGCTGGCAAAAAATAATGATATTTAATCCTAAGAGATAATTTTTAAGATACTTTAAAATATTCCAACATATAATATGATATTATGAGATATTCCAACAAAAACATATTAATTGAAAATAAAACAGAAAATAAACCGACCACCACCTTATTTACTCATTTATCTGTTTGTGTTTTCATGCAGGAAAGATATGTCCCCCATTTTAGGAAACTGCACCTGCTATACATGCCAGAATCATACTAAAGCATACATCAATCACCTATTTAATGTTCGTGAAATGCTGGCGCAGATTCTGCTAGAAATGTATGAATTTCTTTGCTTCAAATTATAGTAGCAACAATACTATTACAAATAATTATGTAGATGGTTGTTTCTGTAAAATACTGATATTAATACTTAAAACATGTAAGCATTAATTTATATTGAATTTTGCAGCCATAATACACACCACTATTTGACGTTCTTTCATGTAATAAGAGAGGCAATAAAGGATGGAAGGTTTGAGAAATTTCGAAGGACATTCATCGAGAGCAGGCGTGCGCATCAAGAAAAGGAAGTTTTTTGTGCTTGAGGTCATCTAAGTTTAGGTGTATCCATCTAGGTTTTAGCTTAGATTTGATATACCTATGAAACATGAACTAGGTAGTATACAAAAAGACATCAATTTTAGTAGTGAAATTAATGAGTTTAACTGTCATTAGATACAATTTATTTGATTGCAGAGTGTTATCCTGACTATTACTTTTGTAACTAAAGATGCTAACATTACTCATCTTACGGAGCTAAAGTATCATCACCTATATATGATGTAGTTGTGGTTCACCTTGATATGTGTGCCTGCTGCACAGAATATAGATGTGTCATCTATTGGACTCGGAGTGTGCATAAAGATTGTTTAGCCCGTAAAATTAAAACCACTAACTTCTTGTGTTGAGAGAATTGATGTCTTACATTATGATCCCGATGTTCCTTGAATTAACCTCAAATTCATCAGTGGTGAAGGATCGAGCTGGTTAGACAAATTCATCAGACCTTTAGATTCATGAGAAAACTTGAGGGTATTATTAGGCTTAGAGTAAATTGCTACATTCTATTGTGTTGGCAAAAAAAAAATGTTGCTATCTCTGAACCGATAGGAATATTGGAATGGCACGTCAAGAGGTTTTATTTCATTAAGCGTATGGTTGTTCAAGTAGGTGGGAAATTGAAAATATAATTGGATGACTCTATTGAGTCGCGCTATCTCATTAGGATCTTAATAGACTCATTGGGCACATTAGAATATTTAAATTTGTCAATATAAATGAGTATATATAAAGTATTTAATGAGAAAATAAGTCAGGAGACAAGTTTTATTAAATCATTCAATCACAACTCACTATTTAGAATAAGTTTATTGATTTTTATAATAGGTATTTTAAAAGTTATATTAAAAATAATTTATTATTTATTGATAATGTAAAACTGTTTTTCACTATCTGTGGAAGTAAATGATTAGATCAATGAATATTCCATCTTTTCTTCAACTTTATGGTTTATTGATTTAATCGTCTTTCATTTGTAAATATATTTTTTTATCACAAATGGATATTTTAAGTCTTTATTAATCAATTAAAATAGTATTTTAGTATATATATATTTGATCTATTATTGGAATGTGGATGGAAGGATTCCTTTCCTAATGCAAAAGGAAAAGTCATCAACTCCATTTGTTAGAAAAGCTTCCATTGAGTCTCTGCACCTATCATTTTTTTATAATCACTTTTTGAACATTTCTTTGTTTTTGAAAAGTAGGATTTTGCTCAAGATTGTCTATTGCGAATTTCAAGGTTTCTCTAAATTTGAAAGTTTTCACTTGGTAAGTTTTCATACCAAGACTCAATTCAATTAAGTTTGTAACATTTATCTCTTTTTTATATTTGAGATTCGAATCTCATTAGAATGAATTTTTCATTTATATTATGATATGAAAATTATGGCAGAATTTTTGAATTTATTAAATACAGATTCTTATATTGAAAAGTGTTTTCTCCTGTTTTATTGATTTTCTTTCATCTATATGGAATACCATTATTTGGTTGAATCAAATTCTATTATCTTCGTATTCACAATTCAATATACACACATATATACCACATATATGTCTATATTTTATGTACTTACTTCTATTATTTTTTAATGCAATTTGAAATACTTAAATGGTCGATTCTCTTTTTCTTGTCTTAGTTTTTTTATCTTTTCGAATGAAAACATGAGAATCTTTGATTATGATTCGGGTTAGTCTTTTTTTTTTCTTTCATTTTGTCTTTAAAGCAAACAAATAAAGATTCTTTATAACATAACTAAAAAAATAAAAATTCTTTTTTTGTTTAAAAAACAATCTATTTATTCATATAATGATACAACTAATACAAATCTAATGATTGTAAATAATCATACTTTTAATGTAGAATTAAACATTCATTTAGAAAATTTTCCAATTACTTACTATGACCATTAAACTTATATTTAAATATAATGAGTCTATTGATCTAGCAGATAATTGGACCCCACTAATTTTTGTTAGTAATTATACAATAAATTGATGGTTGGGATCAAATGCAATGTTTTAGAGAATATCATTGCTGGAAAAATGATTAAGAAATCAATATATTGTTCACTCATTAATAGATGTATTAAAAAATGTAGTTAAACCTTATTTTTATTATTCCTTAACAATGTTTTACTCCATATCCAATAATGTAAAAATTTATGTACCACCAACCTAAAACCTAAGTGAGTTGACTTTAATAATTTTTAATAATAATTATTGAGAAGAAGAGAAAGCAAGAGAATTTGAGTGTCAATGAGGGTATTATTGTAAGCATAGGTAATAATTACATATCGTATAATTATCTAATTATCACAATTAAATATATCTACATTATTTGACACTCTTCTTAAATTTGGAGCATATAAATCATATGCAAGTTTGTTTTAAATATAATTAATTCTAAGACTTCCAGAGATTTAGTGAAGACATGTCAGTTCATTATTAGAGTAGACAAAATTAGTGGTAATTACTCAATAAGATCTCTTCGATGACGTGGTCTATCTCTATGTGCTTAGTTCCCTCCCTCACGAAATACCAAATTTGAAACAATGTACAAGGCTACTTAACTATCATATCATTTGTGTAGCATATATAAACTTCAGTTTTTTGAGTAACTATTTGAGCTAAATAAGTTCACAAGAGTCAGATCGGAATCTTAGGAGTGAAGAGAAAGTTTGATCTACATGGGATCTTACTTGAATTGTCCAATCTATTCTCTTGAATATAAGTTTGATTTTAAACCCCAATTCAAATAAGAGAAGAATGTCATGCTAATATCGTCAATTTTCGGATAAGCGCATTAAATTATCCATGTGGTTGAGAGTTCTCAAAAACTCAAACAAAACAACATAGTTATTAGGGGACCTCTATCATTGAGCTAATAGCAAAAAATCTAAAATTTACTTGATTTTGTGGGTTTAAATTTGTCAAATGGTTAAAATGAGTTATTTTTATATTAGAGAGACTAAAATTATCACTTTTAAATTTGGGGAACCAAAAACAAATTTAGCCAAAATTTGAAGGACCAAAACATATTTAAGCCAACATTAATAATAATAGCTTAAATATATTTTAAGTCCTTACATATATGACTCTATCTGATTTTAGTTTTTGTAAATTTTTTTTGTTATTTTTAGATTTCTCGCATTTTTTAGTATTCTTTTTTAGTATTTATTACTAACTCTAGTTATTTTTATTGCTGGCATAGCTAACAAAATGAATAATATTAATTATGGTAATAAATAATATTTTAAATTAAAATAATTAGATTATTTTTAGCTGCACAATTCAATTAAGTAATATATTTATTGTTTTATATAAATAAAGTAATTACATATAATTTCTTTTATAACTAATTTTTTAATATATTATGAAAAATAATTTTATTGCCTTTTTAACAATATTTTAATTTTTTAATTCACTCATTTACTATTAACACATATATATATATATATATATATATATATATATATATATATATATATATATATTAAAAATTATAATTTATTAAGACTTTATAATCTAATTTTAATATATTATTATTTATGTTATTTTTACATTTTAATTCATTGTCAAAATTGTAATGTAATAATTTATTTAATATATTGTATTTCAATTTATTTTTATCTTTAAACACAAAATCATTACTTGTATAGACTAAAATGGACCGAATCATATTTATAGGAGCTTAGAATATATTTAAGCTTATAATAGAATTTTAATAAAAAAAATTCTCTCAATTCTTTATTGTCTTAAATCTATTTTATGATAAAATAAATATTAATGTTTACACAAATAATGACAATATCATGTAATGTCATAGAATGTTTGATTTTTGTGAGCATAGTACAAAAAATATTAAACTTAATACTTTAAACTAAACCAATACATGGGATAAACTCAGTGAACAAGTCCTCAAGGTGTGAATGGGTCTTCAAGGAGCTCCATACACTTTAGGAAGGAAATCAATGTATGGACTTTTTGACAAAGCTTGGAGTGTGAGAATTGTGGATTCAAGAAAACCACCTATAGCATTAACTATCAAATAGTTACATCACCCTATTATAGCGGGTGTCATTGGTGTTTGATTTCTTCATTTAGTGTTATTATCATCGTACACTAAAAAAAACTAAACTAATATCTTCTTATTTAACCAACTTGATTTAAATTTGACCAAGTGATTAGACTCAATTTCTTTCTTACTTAATATTAAACCAATCTGATAGATGGTGCTAAGTACAACCCTAATAGCGCTCAATACCACACTAGTAGAAAAGTGCATGTTGGCACTTGTAATGGTACTAAGTGTCACCCCTTTTCCATACATTCTTTATTAATGTGTTGCACACTTTTTCTAATAATTTGGGTCTATAGGCATAGTTTGCATGTTACTATGTGTTTAGAACCCTCAAGGTTGATACCTAGGATATAAATACTCTAACAAACACTTTTGTACCAATATTTGATGTTCATTAAAATTAAGCATTACTTAATTAAAAGTTGAGAAACTCTTTATGTTCTTGAGTTAAATCATTTCGATTTTCATCCAAAGTTTTTTGAATCCTTCGTGGCGAATCCTCATTTAGATCCATCATTCACTCTGATAGGTGTAGTGTCTTCTTGATCATTTCTCATCTTTTATATTTTCTTCTTCTTGAGTTTATGTATTTTTCCATGATAAAATTCAAAATCAAATATAAAACAGTTCATACATTACAATTTGAGTTGAGATTCCATAATTATGAAATAAGAGTTTAATTAAATTGTTTATCTAAATATACCTTTTGTCATGCTCGAATAAAAAATAAAGAAAAATCAAAATAAAATAAAAGTTCACATCTATCGAGAAAAGTTGCCTTAACCAAAGTGGAAGCAAAAATCATTTATCCATCCTTGTCATGCTAAAAATTACAACGACTTTTCAAGAGACTCAATTTATAACGAAACATTATTAAACCACAATCATTACAGTTATTAAATTTCTAAAAATTCATGAACTTCAAAACGTAATTCATATCACAACTAGAGGGGGAAAAACCTAAATTGTCCTTTACCAGATTTAATGCAAGGCGATCATCAAATCATCTCACAATTCTATCTACTGAGATTTTGTCCTCTTATCGAACACCCAAGAAGCTACTTCATCAGCCAAAGTGGCCCATATATTTAACCTCACGCATGAAATCATTTCAACATAATCTTTGGGTTTAATCTGATTATGTCAATGTACGATTAGAAGATGAATTAGATTCATCATTATTTAAAATAAAAAACTAGAGTAGAGAGCAAGTTAATGCAAGGGAGACAACAATTAACACTATATTTACCAACAAACAACCACAAGGAGTCTCAAAAGATGTTCCGAGTTTAGTAATTCCCTTAGACTCGGGAAGGCATTGAATGGTATCCCTACCTACAGCCGCAATTCTATATTGATGAAAACCAAGCATTTGGTGAAAGCCTCCAATTTTTTATACTGTGTAGAAAATAGAATGATATGAAGACTATTACTATTAGATAATTACAACTTACAAGTGGAGTGGAGAAATTTGAATTGAAGATGAGAATAAGGGAAGGGAGAGAAGCGAATATATACTATATATTCTATTAATATTTATTATTTTTTATAATCCTCTTTCCATAGCGTGTCCACCGCCATTTTCAAGTGAAAATCACATTGCCAGCGAAGTGAGATTGAGCTAAAAAGGTTTTAACAATCATAAATTGATCATGAAATAGAGTTTAAGTAAAGGTTCAGATTTATCATCTCCATAGCAAACTAGCAGGAATAGAAAAAATTAACATTACAAACTCCTTAAGCATGCAGACACGCTTGAAATAAAGAAGGCTAATTATTTTTTGCTAACGAGTAAAGTGCATTCTACAGTTTGCGTAAAATGAGATGAGCCCCACGCTCAGGCTGTAGAGTAATCATGAAGGACGGGGCATGAGCATAGGATGGGGAAAAGTCGAGGGAGAAACGTTGCAGGATCATTGACACAGCTACTTTTGCTTCTAACAAGCCAAAGTTTTGTCCTATGCAGAGTCGAGGACCCCATCCAAATGGCAAGTACGAAAGTTTGCCTTTTGTTGCCTTTGAGACTCCTTCTGAGAATCTGTCTGGTTTGAAGTCCCCGGCATCATCGCCCCAAAACTCCTTATCCTGGTGTAGCATTGAGACAGGTACTACAAGCTCCACTCCTGCGGGAATGGTAAGCTCTCCAAGTTTTGTATCTTTACGTAGATACCGAGCGAACATAACTACTGGCGGATATAATCTGAGACTCTCCTGTAGAATCATCGACACCTGTTCGATAAAGAGTGATATGGTGAAATTTTGTTATCATCAAAGAATGAAGTGAAGCATGTATATGTTATATGAAACGTACAATTTTAAGTTGTCCTAGCTTATCATAATCTGGCTTTTCATTGCCGAACACTTTGAAAACCTCCTCCCTCGCCTTTGCTTGCCAATCAGGATGCTTGCTTAATAATAACAAAGTCCAGACCAGCAATTCCGCATTAGCTTGCTGCCCTGCCAAGTAAAATAGCTTGACTTCTTCCACTACTTCCCTTAAACTCATTCCTCCACCGCTACCTTTTTCAGATTCCTTGTAATTTGATTCCAAGAGTATGCCTAACAAGTCATTGTTAGTAGGCTCCCCTGCTTTGATTGCATTTAGTCTTCGGTTGATGATACCCATAAGTGATGTTCGTATTTCTCTGTCAATTGCTTTCATCCTCCTGTTGGTACGCGTTGGCAGAAACCTACCAAATAAACAAGGTTCATTCAGCACAAGACCACCACCAAATCTCTACGCCACTGAAACCTTTTAAACTTTATACGTCCTGTATCTGATGGATTGTGATTTGTGAAATACATCTTACGTATTTATCTATCTTAATGTACGTCGTTTAGTACAACATGCTTTCTCCTTGAACTGAATATGCTTTGTATGCACCAAAACATAAATGAATTTTAGTTCCAAACGTAGTCTTACCTGTAACCTGGAATGAAAGCAAACTTAAAGAGCGTCATTGTAAGTTGAAGCATTTCCCTTTGAAGTTCGAATACTTTTCTTCCCTCTTCAAAGCTACTTCCAAAGCCTGCACGAGCAAGGACGTCGCTTGAAACTTTTTGGACGAAAGGCCACACATCTAATTCACAAGACCCATTGGACGAAGATAACACACTCTCCCATTTGCTGATCAAATCATCGCAACTCTCGCAAAATATCGGTACCAAGAGCTGTGGCAATTTTCATGAACCATAAAAAACAGACCATATTAAGTGCGTTAACATCGCAAATAATAAATTCAAGGTACACAAGCGTGTTCACTTTGACATGATTCCATAAACACCGATGATAATTATGTGCTTGAAGATACTTCATATAAGGAATATTAAGTGGTGTTTCTCATACACATGAAAGGAGCAAACAACTGTAGAAGTGTGAATGGATTCTCTTATGGGAGATTGATCATGTGATACTAGAGTTCTTTCTTTAGAAACGTTTACAAAGTTTGACACGCCCATCCAATATCTATGAATATAGAAGTAAAAACTACTTTTAAATGTCATGTGAAATTTTCAGACGAGAGGATTCACTCATTCCTGTTAGAAGTAGTGTACCCAATTCCTTTTATGAGACAGACTACAGTAATGACAGGCAACAGCGAGACCGACAAACTAACCTTCATTTTCTCTATATTGAATGCTGGACTCACGATCTTTCTGTGTTTAGCCCACTTGTCGCCATCATAATTTGCAAATCCTGATGCTAGAAGCTTGAAAAGTGGACTAGTGTCGGGCTTTTGAAATTCATAGACCTTAGTAGCCATTTCTTTGACTTTGTCTGGATCCAAGATGAATACCCTTGGTCTTGGACCAAGCCACATAAATGAACTCTTACCTGTATTATTCAGACGTCATTAGCAAAATTTAAAAGGAAAAGGCATACATGTAGTTGATTAGGTGCTTTTAATGCCGTTTTCTAATAGAAATCGGATTTCAATTCTATAACTGACTCGAAAAGGTTTGGTAATAAAAGATTGACGTTAATTAGCAAAGTGAAGCAATTCATGTATATCTTGTTTGAAAAAGGGACTCGTGTCATTTGTAGGGAATAATGATGGTCCAGTCTAATCACTGAGTAATAATTTCATCTAGGTTCAAACGATAATAAGATAAAGAAAGTGAAGAAGTATCGGTATTCATGAGTGACTGACCGTATTTAGCGATGGTGTGGACAACGTAAGGCAATACACGGGGTGCAATGTCATTAGAGTGAGGATCCATAGGTTTGGATTTGGCTTCCTTAATAATTTTAACCATATCTCTGATGTCTCCAACCAAAGGGCGGTAGGAATTGCCTAGGATACCCTGCTCCTTGAGACGCCTCTCTATCCTCTTTGGTCTCAGCCACACCCAGTTTAGGGCATTCCAAAACCACCATATCAGCACCGTAGCAATCAGAGTACTGATAGCAAATGTAGTTGGGGTCAAATTCGGTGATGATATTCCTAATCCTCCCATGGACACCAGATTAGGGCCAGAGATAGACATTAACAACCCACCAACTAGCTACCTCACCTCATCATCCCTCTCTTCCAATATAATGGAAAACAACTTAGGTATTTTGAAAAATAAAAAACAAAAAGGCCTCCCACGAGAGCCACGGGCATGTTATAATATAATAATAATAAATTAGATGATAACACACTTGCACAAAACGTATATATTAAAAAACACAACAGCATGACTTCCTCGCATTGAGCGTGGCAGGCTCCGCTACTTACAATTTCTATTTTCAATGACTAATCAAATATTGACTATTGTCACTTGCCATGTCAAATATCTTAAAGGATTTTTTTTTTTTAATACAAGGGGCGTAAGTCCAAAATATCTTAAAAGTTTAAGGGTTTGTTTGATTTTTTTTTCTCATCTTTTTTGGTTTTAGAGACTATTTTCTAAAACAATTTTATTTTACTTATCAATCAATTTTATGTTTTGTAAATTATTTCTAAAACAAGTTTTCAAAACTAAACGACATAAATAACTGATATTTCCTTTTTCACTTTTCAATGGCAGCCGATGATGGAAAAAAGAAACAACAATATTGGAGAGAAGTTTCGTGAACGAAGAAGCACAAGCTGTACAAAATTGTACTAAAGGATATGCATCCACCATATTTCATCCAAGACTGTTACAGAGAAAGGACGCTAAACACCACAATATAGAGCCCGAAATATTCTCTCTAATTAGTTACAAAGCACATGTTGCAGAAACTTATCAATAGAAAGGATGCTTTGTAACAGGAAGAAAGAAAATGAGTTATCAGTTACAGTGCAACCAAATGAGGAATATTTTTTGATAAATGAAACTATAGACCACGTTCATTAAAATTAAAAGATTATTAGTAATTATATGATCATTTAAAAAGTTATGTATATATTTTTTTAAAAATAACTATTAAATATAATTTGTGTTGATATGTCCAAAAAAAAGTCTTATTTCACTTCTAAACTAAAAATATTTTATAACACTCTTATCTTGTAATCTTAAAATATAGGTAATAACACTCTACATTTTTTTATTGAATTTTTTTTTTAATTCATAAAAATACATAATTAAAATAATTATAAGCATTGCATACATATTCAATTGATTAATTTTTTTTATAATCATTAATAAACTAAAAATTCAACTTGTAATTGTGTTAGTAGTGCTGAAACTACCACAATTAGCAGCAACCCCAAAATATAGACAAAATACTCATAACATTCATGCAAATCTTTTCCAAACTTATATACAAGTGTTTTCCTCAACGAAGCATGAATATTGTCTCTCTAAAATTAAACGAATAAACGAGAAAACATATGAAAATGCATCCCAGACAACAGGAAAAAAAAACTACAAACTACTGTGAAAATAACACAACACCTTTTATTCCACGAGAACGAATTCCATAGAAAAAAATATTCTTTAGCTTCCTTGGAACTTGTCAAAGTCGTACAACATTCTCCATAATCGTCTATCTCTATCTTTCAGAGGTGATGTCTGCAATGAAATCAATTTTGGAAGACATTTAATTGAAGATAAGAAAATGACCCAGAGATCGAAAACTGTCTCAATTTATAAAAATTGAAAAAATGAAATAATTCAAGGAAATGTGTCTTGTTACAGCAACTACGACGAGAGTGGTTAACTACATTGCATGGATTGTTGAATAATAAAATATTATTTTTTACATCACATGTGATATTTAATTGCTTAAATTTAGAGTTATTTATATAAGTAATATTTTTTTATAGATTGTTTAATATTTGCATAAACATATAAGAGAGATAATATGGGATGATGAAAAGAGAGAAGAAAATATTTGTCAATTAAACAACTAATTTATACAAATTTCAATTGAAATTAAAATTGATTTTAAAGTGGGTTGTTTATACAAACAACATGATACATGCTCTTACCAATAATTAAAGGATCCATAGTTGAAGGATTAAAGAAAATAATTAAAGGATATATAATTAAAAGCATAAAAGAAATAGACCTATTAAAATTAATTTAAAGATTTAAATATATTTTTAATTCTTTTTAAATTTAGGTTAATTTTATTTTTCGTCTCTGTAATTTGAACTTTTTTTTAGTGTCTATAATTCAAAAATATTTGATTTTAGTATATTGCCTTATGTAACAAACAGATAACAAATCATCATTTGGTATGTGTATAGTCGAAAATTGAACAACATTATAGAAAAAGTTTAAATTTAACAATATTCTTCGATTTTTTACTATACACATGACAAATAATTATGTATAATTCATTTGTCATGTAAGGTGAAGAAGTAAAATCAACTATTTTTTAAATATGAGACTAAAGAAATAATTTCAAATTTGGATAATAAAAAATAAAATAAGGTCAAATTTAAGATACTAAAAATATATTTAAGTATAATTTAAATAAAAAATTGTGATATAAATAATAAAATAACTAAGTCTATTTTGCTATTAATAAATAGATTCGAAGTCCATGTTCAAATGCATAATTACTAACACTACAAACTTTTTATATAACTGATTTGTAAATATTATATATTGAGAAAGTATCAAGTTATGAATTTTACTCTTTAATCTCTTTTAACCTAATTGTTATAAATGAGTTATTATCAATAAATTAAAAGAAAATATACGTGTGTATATATACACACTATACACACTCGTATATTATCTATATCTATATACAAGTAGATATGAAATTTTGGTACACATTTTTTGGTTACTTTTATATCTACATCCATAAATTATTGTTTTTCTCTTGGTATTTTATATTTTATTTAGTCTATGCTCTTTCTCTTACTCAGCTTCCAACACTAATTGTATTTCACAAATTACCTAATATTATTTAACTTTTATTATTTTTCTTTTTTATTTTATAATTTTAAAAAAATATAGAGGAGCAAATAGTTTTTTTCTCCTCAGATATTATTAAGGAGAGATCAAGTTACTTTAAAAAAGTGTTTAGTATGAGAATTTTTTTTAATTTCACATCATTTTGAAATTGAGAAGGTTAATTTCATATTTTTGGTATATTATTTTTAAAAATTATTCTCATAAATATTTTTTCGGATTGTTCTTTGCATTTATGTCCCTACAAAATCAGTTTTTTTTTATCAATCTTTATATCTCAAAATTTTTATCTCCCACAATTTTAATCTCTATATTCTTTTATTATTATTTCTTCAAATATTATCTTCATCTCTTCGAAAATTTACGTTCTTCTTATCTTATCTTCTTCCTTCATCTCATGTGTTGTTTATCATTTTTCCGTATATTTTTTTAAATTTTATAAACTCTAATTTCTTGAACATATATTATTTTTATTTTTTTCCAAGTTTCAAATGATAGATAACAATTTTACGACTTTTTTATTGTTTGTAAAAATAAGGTAGTTAAAGTTTTCTCATAGTTCTTTTTACACTTGTCATCTTGGTATGAGTTTTATCTTTTTTATGATTTATTTCTTTTTTTAATTAATGGTGAGATTGCAATTTGAAAAATAAAAAGTATTGTTCTTTTTCTAAAAGTATTGCAATTTTAAAACATTTTTCTTGTAATTTGTAGATATATGGAAATTTTCAATATAATAACTCAAAACTTTCTTAATCTTACATTACATTTTTTTAAATTGTCTTTCTTTTTCAATTAGACAACAACATCATCATCATCATTGTCGTCATCGTCATCATCATCATCATTATTATCGTCGTCATCATCATCATCGTTGTCATCGCCATCATCATCATTATCGTCATTATCACCATCGTCATCATCATCGTCGTCATCATCATCATCATCATCGTCATCATCATCATTATCGTCATCACCATCATCATCATAGTCATCATCATCATAATCATTAACAAATTATTTAAGAGAGAAAATGAGAGCTCTCTTTTTCGATTTCCTTGTAAGGTATCAAACAAGAAAGATAATTTGCTAAACTGTAACACAAAAAAGTTAAGACAATGGAGAGTAATGACTCAATCACTATAAAGGATATTGAAGAAGTCACTACAAAGGATATTGAAGAAGTCATCACAAATGATAGGGATAATTGTTTTTATAAGGATAAGTTAATTTGTCCCTTAAACGAGAAGGAAGGAGCAAAATGGGTGGGGGATAGGATGAGGACATGCCAAAGAACAAGTTTTACATAAAGTATCCCTTTAATCCTTACCCTAAAATTATGGTTAAGGATGAAAATTGGAGGAATGAAGTAGTTTATGGTATAAATCGTTAGTAGTGCACCTTTTGGGCAAGAAAGTTTGTTTCACAACCTTAGAGAATAAATAATAGGAGTAGGCAAAATTAGGTTCAATTTAAATCATCAATATGTCGAAAAACTATTGTATAATGATATTTTCATTAGAGGATTACTACAAGTTGTTTAAAGGTTTGTGGATGATGGTGGATCATTATCTTCTTATACATAGATGATGTCCATTTCCCTTGGCAAATATTAGAGGGGTTACCAAAGTAGCAACATGGGTTTGTATCTCAAAGCTTCCATTGGAGCTCTATAATGATTTTTTTTTTTTGCAGAGAGTGAGATCTAAATTAGGAAGGATGATTACAGTGGATAAACTAACTTCTATTCATCTGAGATGCCAATGTGCAAGATTTTGTGTTAAAGTTGACATTTCTAAAAGGTTAGTTATAAATAGTATGGTGCATGATGTTAAGTTGAATATTGAATACAAAAGACTTTATGCAATTTTATTTTGACACACAAAAAGTATGAAATTAGTGAGGACTTCGTACGAAATCATGAAGGAGAAAAGTTACTAGTCGTAGTTGATGGGGAAGAGGAAACAACATCTAATTATAGGGTTAATATGACAATTGTAGTTTGGGGAAACACATTATTTTTTTGTAACCAAGGAGGATCAATCCAAAATGTCACAAAATTAAGAGAATATTTTTGGATTGTGGATGATTTTTAAGAAAACAACATGATCCAAAAGTAAACTCCTAAGATTGGGGAAGGGTGCTATTGATAAGCAACCTAAGATTTTGCACGTGATATCCAATATATCCATATTTGATATATTATCTCAATTAGAGGAGGATAATTTGACTAAAAGTAACAATATAAGCCTATAGGAGGTAGTGGAAGGAAGGGATGAAGTTTCACATCCAAATATTAGGAAAAAACTTGTGCATGTGAATATACCAAGAAATATATGTAACATACAAGGGAGTAAAAATATACAAAAGGGTGTTAAGTGTCAACATTAATTCATCCAATAATTTAAAAGGGATGGCCTCACAGGACTCCTAATAAGCAATCAAAGTCAACATACAATTCTAAATAGCACATGAATGACAGTGGCATGAATAAGGTGCAAACTACTTTGACTAAGGAATAAAATTGCACCAAAAATTTATGCAAAGATGAAAAAGATTAGAAAAGAAAAATGTGTTTTTCCTTTATTATCCAAAGTTGGACAAAAGTTATCTTTACCCTAATCAATGCATAAAAAATACGACAAGTGAAAACGTAACATCAACTATGATTTATGAAGTTCAAACATTTGAAGTCATAAATGATGGAATCATGTCATAAGACCTATAAAGGATATGAATGTATACATAATTCCACCATCAAGTGGTCTACAGGCATGATATAATTCAACAACTTTGTGTAGGATTACGAGCTTATTGATGTAGGTTTTCGGGGTTTCGCTTTACTTAGCAATGAGGTACTTTGAAGGAGAGACTAGGTAGGATGCTGACACATTTCCAATAGTGTATTCGCTTTCAAAAGGCTTATGTTTATCATTTAATCTCACCTAAATTAGATCGTACTTCCTTCTAGGTTAAGATTCAAGGTAACCTCAGAAAAAAATAGGCACAATAGGGGCCATTCAGATTCATAACAACTTGGTTAAGGCACAATAACTTCTTAAATCATATTTCTTGTTGCTGACAAGATACTAAAAGTTGGAGTAATAATATAAAAAATTTTCAAAATTCTTTACAATAATGGAACAAGGAAGTCTTTGGGGATATTTTGAGGAAAAAAAACATTTTACTTCATAGGCTTGACACGATTGCTTTTAGAAGAGCTTTACATGATAGTACTTATGTGAAAGATACCCAAGAGCGAATTTGGAAAGACTACAAGGAGATTCTTACCCAAGAAAAGAGTTTATATGGTTCCAAAAGTCTAGATAGAAATGACTAACATATGGAGAGAAAAACACTAAGTATTTTCATGACATGACTTTAATTAAAAGAAGGAAGAATAACTATAATCCTTGTAAAAAGGGGATGGAACTTGGGTTACAAACTAAGAGTAACTTGAGAAGTTGGTGATTACCTTCTACAATAATTTATTGGTAAACAAGATAAAATATGAATCTTTGTGTTTATGAGAAGTCTTCCCTTCCTTACCTTTTGATAGTAGGGAGGCAAGAGTTTGTCAATATGGTCTCGTTGGAGGAAGTGGGGAGTACAATTTTAAATAGGGGTGCTTTTGAAGCCCTTGGTCTTGATGACCTCCAAGCAATTTTTTTATCATAACCAATGGATAGTGGTGGAAAATTCTCTAGTTAAGTTAGTGATGGAGATTATTGTTAATCCAAGTAAAATGGAGGAGGTTAACGATATTCTTTTTACTTTGATACCTAAAATTGATATAATACATATACGAAGAAATTAGGTTAATAAGCCTGTGAAATGTGGTCTACAAGATACTAACCAAAATCCTTGCTTAGAGATTGAGACATGTGATGTAGAAACTCAAATTAATCAAGCCCATTCAAATTTTGTGTATAATTTTAATACATCATTGTACTAAAAATGTGTATGAGAAAAGAAACACATTTTCATAATTTTTCTTATTTAAAAATAAAAAACATTTTAAATAATAAAAATTATTGTAAGATAAATAAGTAAATATTAAATTATTTAAACAATAGATTTTGATAGACAAATTTATCTAAAAATAAGTTATTTTACCTTCAATTTTATTTTAATTTAACGACTCTAATGAATAATTTATTATTTTGCACACTCGAGAGATTGAACACAAGTATCACTAGATAAATATATTGCTATCGCTAACTCAAAATTTTTTACACATAGAATCATATATGAAATGTTTGAATTAAATTACAAAATCATGTGACTTTTTAAAATAATTGTATGAACATTTTTTGTGCCATTTTTTTGTGCGCATTTAGTTCCTCATATTTAAAAAAGTTACAATTTTAGTCCTATCGTCAATTAATCATTAATGATTAAACTTTTAATCTCTAATACATACAAAAGAAATACACACTCAGTAAATCAATTGATTTGTTTAATTATAAGGTAAACAAAATATTATATATACTACTATTAATGTATGAGATAATTGCACCTTTATTCACAAGTATGATTAATATGCGAATTAAAATTTTATTTAAGACTAAATATTTAGTATTTTAATTTTAAAATTAATATAGTTACTATGATATTTTATTAAATAATAGTGTAAATGGTGCATATTTATAAATAAATAAATAAACATGTATGACTCATTTATTAAAATAAATTATACATACTTATTTATTAAATTATATTAATATACAAATAATATAAATTTATTAACTATTTAATTAAATTCAATATAGATTACACATAATTTTAATTTATTTTTTAAAATATCTATACTATTAAAAATTAAATATTTTAATACTAAATATTTTTATTTTAGTTTAAAAATAAATATAATTATTAAATTATTTATTAATATTATTCAATTATTTTACTAAATATTGTTAAAATATTTTATTAAATATTTGATAAAATATTTTAATAATACTTGATAAATTATTTTAATAATATTTAATAAAATAATTTAATAATATTTAGTAAAATATTATAATAATTACATTGATTTTTAAATTAAAATAAGAAACATTTTATACTAAAAAGTTTTAATATTAAACTATATAAATTATTTAAATTTAATCAAATAGTTAATGAGCTTATATTATTTATAAATTAGAATAATTTAATAAATTTACACAATTTAATAAATAAATAAATATGTATAGTTTATTAATAAATGAGATATACATGTTTATTTATTTATGAATATACACCGGTTACACTATATTATTTAATAAAATATTATAATAATTATATTACTTTTTAAAATTAAAATACTCAATGTTTAATCTTAAATAAAAATTACATCTACACATTGATAATTTTTGGAATAAAAAATACAATTATCTCGTAATTTTGTATATGTAATGTTTTGTTTACTTTAAATTAAACAGGTTAATTAGTTTAGTGATTAAATAATTCTATTTAACATACATGATATATTTAATTATATTCTCATAAACAATTTTGTGATATTTTTTTTATATCATGTTATTGCCACGTCAATACTACATGTACTAAACATGCCATGATTATGTACTACGTCAATACTACATAAACATGCCAGATAAACTCACTGGGCCATGCTAGTGGTAAAGTCTAACCATAGATAGCCAACTGATAGCAAAATTAAAATCACAATTTAAAAAAAAAAGAAAGAAGAGACAAAGTATATTTTAACCTAAATAATAAATAATATAGCTGGGTGGGTAGGGGAGTTGAGAATTACACACCCAAATTTTAACTAAATCCAAAAGCCCCTTTCTCAAATTGGGGAAAAGTCGATATCGAGCTCAATCTGATCAAAAGCATATTTTCTTCGTCAAAATCGGGTCATGAATCATGACCTAACTTCGACACTTCCAGCGCCTTCGTCGGTGTGTTCTTCCTTCTTCCTTGAGTTTTTGGTTGCTGCTGTACATGGTGTGCACGTGTTCCGTCCTATACAATTCCACCTGAGAATCTAGTATGTTATTCTTTCTCTCTCTGCTATTTTAGTAGTTGCCAGCTAGTTTCTCATCAACATTATTCGTCTATCTTCATTAATTTCCCACATAACGTTTACGGAATCAGGTTTCATCTTCCCTAATCACTGTTAAAGATTCTCAGTCAAAACTCATTTCAAGTCCATTTTACAGTTTTTTCTCCCCATCCCAAACCTAAACAACATTGTCAACCTCATCTCTCCTATTCTCAAACAGAAAAGATTTCATGTTTCCCTTCTTCAAACTGACATGAAAGGAATTCATCCTCACATGGGTGCCCATGAAATTTCAAGGCTCTAGCTTTTACTCTTCACCTCTTAGTTATTTCAATTGGGTGAAAAGTGATTTGGGTATCACACCCACATTGATGGTTTATATGCTTTCTTCGTCTTGGTCTCGATGGTTCTCCTGGGCCATGAATTGATACAACTGGTTGAGGTTGACGGTGATTCTCCTAATGAGGACATTTATCAGAATTATATATATTTTTTAATTTTTTAATGCTGCGAAGTGTATAACCTAATTACCTATTGGGTTGTGTAAAGAAAAGCTAATAGGATGCAATTCAAACCGTGCCCATTTGATTTGTTTGGACTCTATTCTCCTCAAACCCGACCCAACCTGAGCTGTGTATACCCCTAATGTCGTTCATAACTAAGGCAGCCGTAGCTGATCAGTTATCATCCCCGAGTCCCCTTTCAAGTTTGGATTAATTGTACTGATGAAATCTGTTTGAAGAAAATGTAAATTAGGGTGGATATAAATTCCCTTTTTCATAGCTTTCTTCACGGGTTGATATAGTTGATGAGGTTGTCATTTCTTTTAATGCTTGTTTGCCTTGATCTTTTTATAGGCTTAATTTGGGTTATGTGGGGTTCCAAGATGTTGCCATTGGGGCATTGAGGATCTTTATCCTTTGCCCATCATCTTAATTCTCAACATTGATGTGTTCTTAGATAATGGAAAGCTACTTTCTGGAGTTGATCAGGATTTAGTTTTTGGAAACTAATCTGCTGTGCATTGTTAAAGTCATTGTTCTCTCTCTCTCTCTCATATGCATACTTTCTTTTTGACTCTTTTATATAATTTTGTCAAAATGGTATTTTAACCTATAATTATGTTATTTTTTTACTTTTAGCATTCATATATAATTATATTATTTTGTTGTCCTGTTTGTTTGTTCACTATTTTATCAAGAGTTCAGTCTGCTTAGTTACTTAAGTTGAAGGGCTAAATGTCTTAAACATGATTTTTAACAGTTGTCTTATATAATAGTCTTTTCATCCCTTTTATATCAAGATTTTGTTTTAAAAAAGCAAAGAGTGGAATTACCTATTGAAGATGCCTGATCTTCCATTTCAAGTTGGGGATTTGGCTGAGTCAAGATCCTTTCAAGGTGGTTTTCGTGGTGCATGGTTCCGATGCAAGGTATAAATTCTGTCTTCTCTAAATTTGTTTTACTCATAGTGTTAATGTGCAAAGCATAGGAACCAAAATAAAAAGAAAGTGATTTTATTTATGGATTGACATTGGCTTCTTATGTGAGACATTTATCAAATGTGCATTAGTATAAACATAACTATGTTCTTGTGAAATTTGTGGTTCTTTCTATCATACTTATCAATAGCGACCGGAGCGGCGGTGAGGCGTGACAGCACTCACGGTGCGGTGCGGTGGCATGGAGCAGGGTGCGATCCCGGAAAAGCGTCTTCCATGGCTGCAACAGATAAAATGCAGTTTGTTGGCTGGAAACGAAAATCCGAAAATGCTCTCGCGTTTAAAATGTTAGCGAGGGTATTTTTAGGTTATTAGGGTTTGAAAAAGAGATTCAGATTTCTCCCACACTCTATTTTCTTCTTCTTTCCTGAAAACCTAGCCTTCTTTTGTCTTCTGTTTTGTCTTTCGTCCTTCCCCAGCGGCCCCCGACACTGTTCCCCAAAAACCACCATCGATGACCACCGTTGACGTTTTCTGGTGTTTTTCTTTCTTTTCCGGCAAGCTCTGTCTTTTTCGGCAAGCTCTGTCTTCTCCTACGAGCTCTATCTTTTAGAAGCAAGTTCTGTTTCTGACTTGCTTCTTTAAAGTTTCAACCTTTCAAGTTTCAAGTAATTTTTTTTTAATCTTTTTCTTTTTCTATTTTTATTTTGTTAACTTTGATTCCCCCATTTCTTTCTCTGATTCCTCTTTCTTTCTTGCTGACAACAACAATATTTTTTTTCCTCTTAACTTCTGTACCTCTTTTATTCTGCCCAACAGAACCTTTTTAATGTCTACTTAGTACTTTATGGTTTATGCTTTAGAGGGTTTACGGCTTTTATGAATTTTTAATATTAATAATGGTTGTTAGTTGATGAATTTTGAGTAATATTTATGTTTGAGTTTTTATATATATATATATATATAAAATATTAGAATAGTGGCCATCCCGCTATCCCAGTTCGGGAGTCGGTTGCTCCACTCCGCTATCTGGGAGTGGGATTAACTACTATGCTTTCTATCAGTATTGTTAAACAGCAGCCATGACATTGCCATTTTCCAACATTATTTATTATGGTTATGGCATTGTATATTTCTCATGGCAGCTGGTTTTGTCTTGGTTTTGGCAGTGAGAGCAGCAGGTAGGGCAGGGAAACCAGTGCTTACTCTTTCTTTTCTAACACAAGGGACTCTGACTGTTGTGACTTCAGATACTATTCCCTTGAATTGAATGTGTTTTAAACATGGTTACTCCAAGTGTTCTCACATCTTTTGCAAACTCAAACCCAAACCCATGACTGGAATGAGACGCCTTTGATTGAACACTTCTACTAAATTTGGTAACCTGTCTATTTTGAGTCTCTCATTCTTTATTTTCTTCTTTTCCTCCGATTGTTTCATCTTTGTTTCCTTCTCTGTTCTCTCTATTTTTCGATGTTTTGTAAGAGACTCTGTATTCCTTTGTTATGTGTGTCTATCTATTCTTGTGTGTTCCAAGTCTCTCTATTTCTCTCTGTTCTCTGTTCTGTCCTTTCTGATCTATGATCAGTGGTTCTCACTTTTCTATTTGTTCTCAATGGTTCTCCTCTCATAGTGTCCAGACCAAGAATCATTACAGACTGCTAACAAGGCTGGTCCAGAGTGGAAATATTGCCATTCTGTGGATGAAAATAACAGGAAGAATTTTTGTATGCAATTCATGTGGAAAAATTTAGCTAATGTTATGAGTCAAGGAACTGTATGTGATTGTTGTTAATTGGCTTTGTAATTAGTCTTTTATTAGCTCTTGCACTTGAGCTATTAATATAGCTCATTACAGAAATTAAATTCATTAATATAAATTATTAAAAAGTTTAGTTTCTGTAAGCATTAAATATTTGTATATCCTCTCCATTAGTCAGATACTAAATAAAATAACTATGAATTCAACTCAGGAATTTTTTTCATGTGATTAATGCTGGATCATTTTAAGTTAAAATCTATTTTCATTTAATATTGAAAACCCTTCCAGATCCATTGTGATTTTTATTAAATAAAACTTGTGGTTCTCTGAATAATTTCATGCAGACTTCTTCAATCTGGTAATCTGCTTGTATGCATCAGTTGGTTACACATTTCACATTTGTACTGTTGCTAGTCTTTCTCAAAGTCAAAATATTTTCTAGTAATGGTTACACAGTCACAATTAGTGTCTGTTATTTATTAGCATATATGTGAATACAAAATTTTGTATTTGGTGTTACTTTGGCCTGAAATTATTTATATTATTCTTTCAGATTAGAGATATCCGCATGAAAAATGCTGTCGTGTCCCATCTATTGGAGTATTTTGACTACCCCGATCAAAGTATGTTTTTGCACTGATTTAAAATTTTAACTAGAATTTCATTAGCTTATTTATTGAATGAAGTTATAGGAATGTTATGCAATTTGGTTGATATAAACATTTTATTTTCTTGATTGAGTGTAATTTAGTTGGGTCAAATTCAATATTTACATTCCTTCTTTGATGAGAATGTGGCCAAGTTGAGGTTTATATGAACTTCCATAAGTTTGACAACCAGAGAGAAGGGCTTAGTGTAGTCAAACCTGGGCTGTTGGTGAAATTCCTTTGCTACCAGTCGAGCCTTGTATTTGTTGATGCTGCCATCTGGCTTTTCTTTGATTCTAAAGACTCATTTGCATCCTACTGCTTGACTAGGGGTTTGAAGAGGAACTAAGGACCTTGTATTGTAGCATTACTTTGCAGATTCTCATACACTAGTTGCAAAGCTGCTTGCCAATTGGGGTCCACAAGGGCTTGTTTCACTGTTTTTGGTTCCAATGAGTGAGCAGTAGTGTAGGACATAATATCGGTTTATATGTAGGCTTGGAATGGGTGTGCTAAGTGACCTACATTTCTAAGACTAAGCATTTGGAGATGATGAGGCAAGATGGCTGAGGCAATGCTCTTTGAGGAGTGGCTAAAGAAGAGCAGGGGATGCTGTTGCCTTGTGTTGAGGGAATTTGTTGGAGGATTGGTGGAGGAGTGTAGACTGTAGAGTGGTTTGTGGAATCTTGATGGGATACAGCATTAGGTCAAGGTGTGAATTGTGAGAGGGGGTGAGAAAGAGGTTAGGAAGGGAGAATTCAATGCTTATTAAAGATAACATCTTTAGACACAAAGTATGCCCTAAGTCATTTGAATATCCAAAGAAAACACATCTCTTTAGAGCAATAGGACCGCTTCTTGGGGTTATCAAGTTTGAGGAAAGGAAAACAAGCACAACTGAAAATTGAGAGATTTGAAACATGGTGTTTGATTGAACAATATAGTATAGGGATTATTAAAATCTAAAGCAGTGCTGGGAAGCCTGTTTATGATCCCAAATTTAAAGGGCAAGCCTGTTTTTATATGCTTGTGCTCAACTGAGCCATGCTAGTGATGTGATTGATGTGTGTGAGGGTAAGTGAGTCTGAATGATTTCCGAATCACTAAGTAACTATTCAGGTACTTAAGAAACTGTTGAAGAGCATAGTGATTCTAATTAATAGAGTCAGGTACCTAATGAGAAGAAGCTGCACAGTCTAACTAATGAAAAGAAATAAACTATTAATTACAATCATTATGCTCTTCAGGGCTAACTAATGAAAAGAAATATACTCTATTAATTACAATCATTATGCTCTTCAACACTTTCTTATCATTCAAAGTTCTAGCCGAAAGTAAGTGGTATTGGCACAACTAAGAGTGTGAAAGTGACTAAATTTCATCCCAAACCTGCCAAGAATGGTGAAATCCAACTACCCAAACTAGGATAGAATCATAAAAGGGAAAATCACTGCCACGAGAGGTGCAAGAAATCTTGAAATGGCTGCATTGACATTAACTTTAGCTTGATCATCTTAAATGAGAGTCCTGAGAGGGATTTGAGGATTCACAATAAAATTCTGAAGTTGATGACTTCAAATAACTGCCTCAAGTAGCTATTGCAAGATTTTCTTCTCATCAAATGTGATGGGACGTGGCTGAGTAAATGTTATAGGTGTGGAGAAGGTAATTGGACTTGGAATGTATTTCTAAATTTATTTTAGAAGCCATGAAAGTATGGATAGAAAACAGAATCTCTATAATACCATGTCAAATTTTATGTGAGTACAAATTGAAGGAAAGTGGGAGAAAATGAGAGAAAACTGAGTGATTTAAAGAAGAAAGGAATATAAAAAATGCCTTCTATATTGTTGTATTTCTAATAATAAATTCATAATGTATTGTGGGTGCAACTCTATATAGGGAAAATGTACAAGGGAAACTATCAACTGAATCAGTTCTGTTGTAGAAAAATTTGAACACAAGAATTGAGCCTCTAACTAACTGAATATGTAATTTATCTGTTCATTATCTTTTATTAATAGCATCGTGCTATAGCATATTCAAAGTTAACCACTACATGTCACTGGCTGAGATTGATAACTATGTTAAATATATAGATGTTTCTAACAAACTCGAGAGCTCTTCGAATCCTTGGAGTTTATAACTTTATATTTGCCATTCCCCTATAAACATTGATAACTGTTATAAAGGTGGGAAGGGGAATAATCATTTGAAGTTATAATTATTACACTTGTTTGCAGAGCCAAGTTGGATCAAGTTGTATCAAAAGCCTCTAACTAATATTGGCAAGTCAAAGGGCTTTAACAAGGAATTGATGTTGCGACCTTCGTTTCCTACTGTCTATCATGAAAGCGAAAAGCTTGATGTGAATACCATATCAGAAGTGATTGTTATTGTTAATAACATATGGAAGGTTGGGGATTTGGTAGATTGGTATACAGATGGTTGCTATTGGTCTGGAAGCGTGACTAAAATATTGGGAAATGATAAAGTTCAGGTAATACTTACTTTTGTCTTTTAAGTTATGTTGTCTACTTATATTGAATTTCTCATTTGGATTTTTAATGAGCTATAACTGCTAGAATAGAAATTATTTGATACTGTTAGATTTTCTCTTTAATTCTATCTCCTTTTATATTTTTTTGTTACTTCTTAGAATTTAGGTTTGGGTCTAACCTCAAAATCTAACACTTATATATACATTATTTAGACAATGTGGGATCTCCAACACATACTCTTCTTGTCAATGACTGAACATCTCAAGGGTGAAATTTGTAGGATTAGTCATTTGCAAGTGGTCCGATAATAATGTCAAGTGACTCAATGCGTCAAACAACAATTGCTAGACCTTGATACCATCTTAGAATTTAAGTTTGAATCTAACTCAATTCCAAAAGTTAGCTCATAGGATGAAAGTTGTTCTTCACTTATTTATACAAGTTTGGTCCCATCAGTAATCAATGTGAGATCTCCAACATTACTCATGGCTGTGGTACATTGTTGCTGCAAAATTTTCTTTTGCATCTTTGCATATGTTCTTTTATACTTTTTCTTAAAAGGATGTTTTTTATTTATCCCCTTCCCAAACTTCCAAGAATGAGGTTAGATTTTTTATTTGCTTCCCTTTCATTTTCCAACAAATAGCTACATACTCCAATTTGTTGGCTACTTGTGGAAGTGTAAGTGATCTTGCTCCATTCATTCTATCATATTCTTTTCCGTTCACTAGATGAAGATAGCATAAAAGCTAAGCACAAGGAACACCAATTGTATATAATCCAATGTTGTCCAAGAAAAATAGATACATTTGTTTGGGTAGTACTTACATGTATTATCATTTAAGAGTGCGTTGATATCTGGTTGCTGCTTTATAGTTGAGAGAGATTTGAAAATATGAGGATTACTTATGCAATGTGATTAAGTGGAATAATCCTGATGGAGATATTGTAAATATCTGATAAGATATAGTAGGTAACTTATTAAGAGGTTACAAACATCTAAATATCTTATTAGATTAAGTGGTTATAAATATTTAAATATCTCATTAGGAGATCGTGAATATCATATATTATCAGGTTATCTTTTAATTTGTTATTAGTTATAATACCTTTAGGTAGTTGACATTTACCCTATAAAAAGAGAGATTAGAAATTGTATAATTTAATTCAATCAATACATAGTTTCTTTTACTTCCAATTTGGTATCATAACTCCAGATCTTGGGAACTCTGTTGTTGCCTCTTTGTTGTTCCCAACTATCGGTGATAATAGTAGAAGACAAAGTCATTACCTTAGGACTTAATGAACTTCCAAATTTGGTGAGTTCTTATCGCCTTGACGACTGCAATTATCTACAATGGGCACAATATATTCGAAGTTGAGTCATATTGAAGGAAACGGCCCACCTAGAGATGACCCAAAATTTGAAGCATGGGATGATGATGATTCTCTCATTATGACATGGCTATAGAACTCTATGACTCCGGAAATAAGCCAAAATTATATGTTCTATTCCTGCCTACGTGAGATATGAGAGAATCTCATTGAGACATATTCAATGAAGAAGGACTCTGCTGCTTGCTATGATATTGAAAGCAAAATCTACAACTCTAGACAAGGAACCCTCTCCGTAACAGTGTACTATGGGACTTTGAACGGGTTATGGATTGAGTTGGACCAGTACCAAGGATTGAAGATGTGCAAAGCTAATTCTATTGCATACACTGGGCTCGTTGAAAGGGGGAGAATCTTTAAGTTCCTTCATGGCTTGAATTTTGAATATGATCCTCTTCGGGTTCAGATTCTAGGTAAGGAGAAGCTTCCCTCTTTGTCTGAGGTATTTTTTATTGTGTGGAGTGAAGAAACCTGACAATCAGTCATGTTTGATAAAGGAAATTCCAACACAGGATTTGCAATGATGACAGGAAAAGGTCCCACACAAAGATCAACCTTCGAAGGAAAAACCTTCACAAAGAGTAGTCACAGAGAATACTGTACGTATTGCAAACGATTAGAACATACCAAAGATACCTGCTATAAGCGTTATGAAAAGGAGAAAGTTCTTGAACGAATGGGTAGAAATAAAGGCTCAACTCAAATGTGGGTGAATCAAACAACCTTCGATAAGAAGAATGTAGTTGAACATCCTTCTACCTCGCAACTTGACCAGGATATTCAAGCCTTTAGTAAGGAGGAGATGGATCGCCTTCGAGCCCTCCTAAACTCAACAAGTAAGCCTCTTGGCTCATCTGGTTTGACCATGAATGGTAAGAGTTCCTTCAATATTTCTAGTTCGGTTCCACAAAGCATCTGGATCCTTGATTTTGGGGCAACAGTTCATATGACCCCGTTTCCTTCATATTTTACATCATACCTTAAATATCCAAAAAGCAACTTATTGTTGTTGCTAATGGAGATCATGTTCCTATGCTAGATCTGACAACGTCCAACTTCACTCCTCTTTATCTCTATACAATGTTCTTCATGTTCCAAAACTAGCTAACAACCTTATCTCCATTCATAGACTTATACAAGATTGGAACTATGCAGTGACATTTTTTCGTTCTCATTGTGTTATTCATGAACTTACAACAGGGAGGACGATTGGAGTTGCTAAAGAGCAGGGTGACTTATACTACTTACAACATACAAAGATAGGTAACAACACCAATAAGGAAAAATAGTCAACGGGCAACCTCAGAAACTTGGACAGCTTCTTAAATTTGGCTTTACCATAAACGTCTTGGACATCCACCGTTTGAGTTATTTAAGACAATGTTTCCACATTTATTAACAAAAGAGTCTGTCGAGTCCTTTAAATGTGATATTTGCCAATTGTCAAAGCACCATCATGCAACATTTTCTTCTAGTAATAATAAAAGTCTTGAACCTTTTGACCTCATTCATTCTGACGTGTGGGGGCCAGCTAATAACTCTATATTGGGGGCTAAGTGGTTTGTATCGTTTATTGATGATTGTAGCCGTGTGACATGGATATTTCTTATGAAATATAAATATGAGGTTTGTCAAATATTTGTCGATTTTTTTCGTCTTGTCAAAAATCAATTTAATAAATCCATTAAAAGACTAGGCCAGAAAATGGTACCGAATTTGTAAATCTTGAGTTCTCCAAAGATTTTAGAATGGATAATTGAGCAGAAATTAAGATAAGAGAGTCATATTATTGAATTCAATTTGGTTTTATGGTGGAAGATTGGCTATGGTAGCAATGTAGTTGTTACATTTAAACTAGTGTTATCACATAAGATGTGGCCATAACTAATTTTCCTATAACCATATGATTGCACCAAAAGTCAGGTTTGTGCCCTTGTCTATTTATCTTGGAGTTGGACATGGTTACTGGGCATATCCAAGAGTTAGTGTGATGCACCCTCGGATTCACAACCAAGACCTAGCTCAAAGGAAATGCCGAAAATAATCTAGTAACTGAAAAAATTGAAGAAAAGGAGAAAATGGATGGAGATTGAAAATTGCTCATCACTAATTATAGGAATTAGATAACAGATTGTAGAGATTCCCCACAACCATCATGGAAGCTTGATGAGACTTAGGTTTCTTGTTCAAAACGAGTAGAGAGAAGATGTTCTAAAAGTGCTAAGTATGATTCAAATTCATTCAAAAGGTGATTAAGCTAATTACAAAAGAGGCTTATATAGCCTTTCCTAAATCCTAATTAAAGTCTCCTAAGCCTAATTAAGCTAGCCAACCAAAGCCCACAAGGGAAGCAAGTCGTCGGCTTAGCAATCGTTTTAGCAGGGGAAATGGCCACGGAAATAGCAATGGATTTACGCTAGCAAGGAAAGCGTGACCTAAATGGGCTTTGGCCCAAGGCTAAGCTATCCTACCAAAAATGTACTCAAAGTAACATAAAAAAACAAAGGAAATAAGGTCATTCCAACTCTAAATAGGGCCAACTTGGCAGTTGGACAAGTTATACAAAACATGCCCTTGGACCTCCTCTTGACCATTAAGAGTGGCCAATTTGTGTTGCACCTCTTCTTGGATTCTCTTGAGTCTTCCCTAGTCATAGGTCCTTCAAGTGCAGGGGTTTGCTCTTTATTGAAATCCTCTTAAGCTCCTTGGTATGCATCATAGTGCAACAATCTATGTTTTGTGTAGAATGTAGTGAGTTCTAGTTGGTGAATTAAGATAGGACATAAATAGTTAGAGATATGGAGACAAGCTTCGAAAGCTTAGACTTTCACTTAAGAAGAAGTAAAAATGGAGTACATTTGTACATGTAACATGGTATGTAAGTTTAGCAAGAGAAGTAACAATCCTAACTTGAGTTTACCTTAAGTCAATTGTGTCGCGACCGTCTCACGACCTCACCATGAAGGATAGGCGTCGCCACTGGCGTTTTAGGGAGGAAACGTTAGGAAACCACAAAATGGATGAATGCATGGATAAGGGTTGAATATGGGCCAGAGAAATGGAGTTCGGGGGTCGATTATGCGAGGGATGCACTATCCCTCACGTCTATCACTTGATAGTTACCCTAACTACATGCATGAAACTGGCAAAACTCTCATTATGTGTTTGTTTTTTTTATTTATGTGAAAGTGTAATGGGGTGGTATTTGATATGGACAGATTTTGGGGAAAGGGGGGGGTAAACTTGACAAGGGAAGTTTCCCTGCTTTTATGCGGAGAAGTCAAAGTTTACATAGTTCTGTGGGTGGAAGTCTGTTGTGACAGTAGAGGGAATACGAGCCGAAACCTATTTGGCACACAATTGGGGATGACTATGTGTCGGCCTACCTGAGGCTGAGAAGGTCTCGCCTTGAATATAACCGGCATCATTCGAATCCAGATTGTCACCTGGGTGTTTCCCTTAATGAACTGAGTCACCATATAGGGGTTCATGCTTATGCATGGGTGAGGATGCTAGATTTTGACTAAACTTACCTAGTATCCAGCAGGGATGACGCTACTTCAATAGGTAGATTCGTCAATATCAATTTCTGGTGTGTAAGGACTCCTTACTTATCTATTCTTCTTTTTGAACACACTCTTCTCTTCTTCCTAGTTCTCTCTCCTTTTCCAATACTCTTCTCCACTTCACTCACCACTCTCTCTCTTGTCCCAAAAGATCCCCTTTTCTTCTATCTTGGGCCCTTTAATAGGCTCCTTCTCCTCTCAGGTCCCTATCTTGGATATCTTCAGTCGATCTCTTCTCATTAATGCAGTGGCATTTTTCCCAGGTTCATTTAATGTCGCGGCATTTTCTCAGGCTCCTTTGAACGCTTTTTTTTTTAATGTGGTGGTGATGGGTCGTGGCCTGTCTTATGGCGTGGCTGTCCGGGGGCGCACTCCTATCACTCTTCTGGTGTTGAAGGCGGAGGTCTTTCGTGGGCCTCTTTCCCACGTTGTAGCATTTGTTTCATAGAGTTCTGCTCAATGCGGAGACTCTGAGCCCTCCTTCTTTCCTTCCTTAATTTTTTCTTGTTTTTTTCCTTCTTCCAGGAGAACAATCAGCCTGCGTCTACCTTATTTTATTTTGTCTTCCCATTTCTAGCTTTCGCGTCACCCCACTAGCCATTGACCTCTCTTCACCCAGTTCTCAAGTCAACTGCCGGTCCTACATCCCCAGCCAGTTATCCCCCGGACAAAACAAGGGTACCACAAATTGGTTCAAATATCTTGCGCCCTTCATACAAAAAGATAGAGAAATAGATGTAGATGTAAACAGTAGGATTCAAGCAGGATGGATGAAGGTTTCTTGTGTTATGTGTGACAAAAACATAACATCCAAGCTTAGGGGAAAATTTTACTATACTGCCATAAGACCTGTGATGTTGTATGGAACTGGTTGTTGGGTGGTAAAAGGCCGACAAAAGAATAAACTCAATGTAGCATAGATGAAATTGTTTTGTTGGATAAGTAACCCTGCTAGAGAATGTGAATCAAATGAATATTATGTAGTGCTTTTTGGATTTAATGCTCATTCGATTCTATCCTCTCAGTTTTCCTGTCATCTACTTTGGTTCATTTAATAGTTGTGGTTATCATTTTGTTGCCAATTTACCAAGATATGGGTAAATGACATACCCACTATAAGTTGTTTGCTACTCCTTTCTTTAATGAACTTTTCCTTTACGTCTTGTTTATTGAACAATACTTGTCTGAATGTAATTCATACTACCTATGAGTCTTTCTAGATTGGTTTGCTACCTCCTCCACTGGGTGAAGGGTTATCTTACGAAGCTTTAAGCAAGGATCTGCGTCCATCTTTGGACTGGTGTCCGGAAAAGGGTTGGACTGTGCCTATGCCTATGGTGTGTACTCATAATCATATAATTTGACTTGTCTTTGTATTTATAAATTAATTTCGTACATGGATATTTTTCTCTGGTTAAACTTTGTGCCAAAACTAATAAATTTTAGACAGTGCCTATACCTCCTCTTGTGTTTACTTATAATCCCACAATTTGGCTTGTCTTTGTATTTCTAATTTATTTTCTTCTGTACATATTAAATTTTGTGCAAAAACTAAATCCTTTCATAAATGATATAATATTTCTTGCTTATAGTGGAAAATGTCATTTTTTAGTCTTCAATTATAGTGGATGTCCCCTTGGAAATATACTTTCTAGAATTTATATTGATGTGAATTTAATCTCTCGTGGTTGCTGATTGCTGATTGCATTTATTTAATTATAAATTCAAACAAATAAACTGAAAATGAAAATAAAATCTAGTTTTCATAATCTTGCTTGTTTTGTCTTTTGATTTTATTGAAAATAAAAGTGTTATAATGTGTTTGGTTGGGCTTTGCCATCTGCTGTGAACACCTGGAAAATAGTGGATTATTAGAATTACTGGCTGCTAGGGGTATTATGGTCTCGGGGGACAGATAATGAGACCATTTCTGTTCTGAACATACTGCTCATGGATCTTCTGTTCAGCAAAAAGTTTGTTTAGGTTATTAGAAATCATTTTGATATCTCAGTTTGCATTATCAATTCTTCATTTCCTTGCCAAAATTGCAGGGGGATGGATGCAGGCAACCTTGTGCTCTTATAGTCAATCCAGCAAATGCAGGTAAAACAGTATGAAAATTTACTCTCTTGATTCCTTGTATTTGAATGAAAACTGAGGTTGTTATAGAAACTGGACAGAATATAGCAAAAAAATGAATCTCAAGAAAAGAAAAAGAAGAACGATGGTGTTTTGTCTCAAAGAAAGAGTTGAGTTACAAAGAATAGCTTTGGTTCTTTGAGGGACCAGAATCCTCCCAACAATGAATTCCCAAAAATTCCTCTTCCCACATACACCTCTCTCCATTTTTATATTCTCTGTACAAACATCTCTTTGTCCTAACTACTTGTAACTAATTCTGTTTGACTTATGTAACTAACTCAAGTAGTTCTATTACCCTTTCCCTTATTTCTTCTTCCATAAACCTTCATAATAGGAGACCGCACCCTATCAATACCCGCTCCATGAAGATGCACCTTGTCCTTAATTTAAGGTGGAATTGAGGAAAGGTGCAACAATATCAAAAACTTTCTCCCTGCTTTTAAATTCTGGTAGCTGCTGCCATTTGACCAGAACCTCCTGTTGGCCTGCACATTCACTCTACAATCCAGCACAACTTCTGGAAATAATTGCAACTCATGATCTTCTGTTAGGGGTTGAGTCGTTTGTGTAGGGTGGATAGCTTTCTTCAAAAGTGCTACATGGAATACTGGAATTTTAGAATGAGTGGGAAGTTCCAGCTTATATTCTACTGCTCCCACCTTAGCTAGAATGTTATAGGGACCATAGAAACGTGGACTCAACTTCTCATTCAGCTTTTTTGCCAAAGATCTCATCCTATAAGGCTGTAATTTCAAATATACCCAATTCCCCACCTCCAACTGTACATCTCTGCGATGATGGTCCGCATACTTTTTCATTTGATCTTGAGCTTTCAACAGATTCTCTCTTAAATCCTTCAACAGTGTGTCCCTTTGGTGAATGAGTTGATTAATCTCCTTAACTCGAGAGGGGATTGCGGTCCCTATTAGCAACGTGGGAGGGTCTTGGTCATATAATGCCCTAAAATGAGACATCTTTGTGGCATTATAATTCATGTTAAACCAAAACTCAGCCCAAAGCAAGTGTATAGGCCACTGCCTTGGTTTTGTACCTATCAAACTACGTAAATATACATCCAAGCATCTATTGACAACCTCCATTTGCCCATCCATTTGTGGATGATAGGCAGTGCTCATGCGGAGTTGGGTTCCAGTCATCTTAAATAGTTCCTTCCAAAAATTGCTCATGAATGAGCAGCCGGACGACTTCCTTGACAAACAATTCTGCAAAACTCCTGGCTGAGAAAGGGTGTGCAGGTG
Source organism: Mucuna pruriens (assembly GCA_025330945.1). Lineage (NCBI taxonomy): Eukaryota > Viridiplantae > Streptophyta > Magnoliopsida > Fabales > Fabaceae > Mucuna > Mucuna pruriens. Next base: position 107,978 of record JAENHJ010000033.1, read on the forward strand.
CAAAGAAATGAGCAAACTTAGTGAGTCTATCCACTAGCACCAGAATGAAATATTTTCCTTGAGCTTTTGGGAGGCCACCTATAAAATCCATTGATATATCAGCCCAACTTTTAGTAGGATAGGGAGAGGTTGTAATAGACCTGCCGGAGATAGAGTGCTGGATTTATTCCTCTGGCACGTTTCACAGGCAGCCACAGTCCTTGATATTAGACCTCATTCCCACCCAATAGATGAATACAGCTAGGTAATTGTAGGTCCTGAAAAACCCCGAATGGCCCCCAACATGAGTCATGGAATTCCTTCAAAAGAGTTGGAATCCTAGCAGAATTTCTTGGAAGAACTAATCTGCTCTTGTAATACAAATGACCCTTGATCTTAAAATGTGTATGGACTGTTGTTCCAAACAAAATCTCTTGAAAGATTTTGTACAAATGAGGATCCTTCTGTACTTCTTCCTCCCAATCATGCCACTCTTCACTTTGCACCTAGGATAAAGCTGCAAAAGAGGAACAACAAGAAAGGGCCTCAGTTGCTGAGTTGTCCCTCCCTGGTTTGTACTGAATTTCAAAATCGTAGCCTATCAACTTAGTAGCCCATTTAAATTGGTCCTCACTCAACAAACATTGTTCTGTTAGGAATTTCAGACTCTTATGGTTTGTCCTAATGATAAAGTGTCCATCCATCAGATAGTGTCTCCACTTTTTGACTGCCAACACAACGGCCATCAATTCCCTCTCATAGACAGATTTTTGTTGTGCTGTAGCTGATAATCTTTGACCCCAAAATGCTAAAGGACGTTCCTCTTGCAATAAGATGGCCCCTAGACCAGTCCTAGACGCATCAGTCTCCACCACAAATTGTTTGGTAAAATCTAGGACTGCCAAAATTGGTAGAGTAGTGACAACAACCTTTAACTGCTCAAAAACTCTTTGTGCTTCATCACCCCATTGGAAAGCATCCTTTTTCAACAAGAAATTTAGAGGTTTGGCTAACTTACCATAGCCCTTCACAAATCTCCTATAATACCCCATGAGGACAAGTAACCCTCTCAGCCTTTTAATATCCTTGGGAGTAGGCCACATCCACATTGCTTCCAATTTCTTGGGATTGGCTGCCACACCTTCTACAGAAATAACGTGTCCTAGGTACTCCAAACTAGGCTGCCCGAATGTACACTTCTTTTGATTGAGTCTTAGCTCATGCTGAACAGTACCCCTAAAACTTTCCTTAAGTGTTGTACATGTTCCTCTTGGTTGGTGCCAAAGACAAGGATATCATCAAAAAAGACCAGCACAAACTTCCTTAAAAATGGCTATAACACCTCATTCATTAAGGATTGAAAAGTTAAAGGGGCATTTGTCAAATAGAATGGCATGACCAAGAATTCATAATGTCCCTTGTGAGTTCGAAATGTTGTCTTCTGAATATCTTCCTTCCTCATCCTTATTTGGTGGTAATTGGATTTTAAATCTAATTTGGAGAAGATGGTAGCTCCGTCTATCTCATCTATAATTCCTCAATAACTGGAAACTTATACAGTACTGTAATTTATTTAAGGCTCTATAATCAACAAAAAAGCACCATCCCTCGTCTTGTTTATTTACTAAAATAATAGAACTAGTATAAGGACTTACACTTGGTCAAAGGGTGCCTGCTCCTAACATCTTAGTCACCAATTTCTCTATCTCTATCTTCTGGTAGTGGGGATATTTACGAGGCCTGATATTTGGAATTTGAGATTCTAGCTTTAGTATTATTGCGTGATCTTGTCTCCTATGAGGAGGTAGATCATCCGGAGCTTGAAAAACACTTGAATACTCATCAAGGACCATTTGTATCTGCTTTGGAATCTCGGTGCTCTTTGCTTGAAGTGTTTAACATTTGCTTCCATTCCATAATGTACCCCTGTCCTTCATCCTGCAAAAGTCCTCTGATTTCTTTTAATGAAGCTCAAGTTTTGATCAATTCAGGTTCAGCTTTCAAGAGCTTCTTCTCTCCATTGATTTTCAGTTTGAGGGTGAGATTATCGAAATTTGCTTTGATTCTCCCAAGCTTGCTAGCCACTCTAAACCAAGTACAACATCAACTCCCCCTAAACCAAACAGGAAAATATTCTGCTGCACTGTCATGTCCTGCAACTTCAGTAACAGCCCCTTACACATCCCTCTACATGCAATTTTATGGCCATCCCCAATATCAACTGAATATGGAGCTGTCTCCACTACAAGTAACTGGAGTTTGGTCACCAATTCTGAGGAAATAAAGTTGTGAGTTGCACCACAATCGATTAATACTACCACTTTATGATCTTGTATATGTCCCCATACCTTAAAGAATCTTCAAGTTGTCAAGCCCACTATGTTGTGCAAAGATAATTGTGTTATCTGTTGCTCCTCTTCTGTGACTACACCCTCCAAATCTAAACCTCCCACCTCTTCTTCTTCTACCAACACCATGACATTAAGTTGCTTGTTCTTACAAACATGAGTTGAGCTATATTTTTCATCACAGTGATAGCACTCTCCCTTTTTAATCTTCTCTTGCAATTCCATCTTGCATTAACCTTCTAAAATTTCCTCTGCTATGCACCTCATTACTGCCCTTGTCGACGGAGGATTGAGAACTTTGCGAGTTCCCCACTTCAATCATTCTTGAAGATGTCCATTGCCACTCTTTTGTTACTCTTGGTGCAGAGTAACTACGGTTTTCCCCAACACTTCTTATGCCAGAATACCCTTCTGCCTTAGCTACTGCAATGTTCTTCCCTTCAATTGTGTAGGCCTTATTCATCATTTCAGAAAGATTCTCTGTTTTGTACAACTTCAATTCTGCCCTGATCACTTCCCTCAATCCATTGGAAAATATTCTCATCAAATAATGTTCATCTAACCCATTAATTGCTCCTGCCAATTTTTCAAATTGAGTGATGAATTCACTCACAAATTTTTCTTGCCTCAAAGCCAATAACAACTTGAAAGGGTCTCCCATCATAATTGGTTGAAACCTCTAGATGAGCGTATTCTTAAAACTCTCTCAAGATTTGTATGGGTTGCACCCTTTCCACCATTGAAACCAAGACAGAGCATATCCTTCCATTGCTACCATGACACCTTCCATTTTCTCCCCCTTGTACTCCTCTCAATCCGAAATATCTCCATTTTCCCTATCCAACCCATCGCACCTTTTCCTTTGGAAATTAGAATATCCAACTTTCTCCACTTATCGTAAAACCTAACTTCTTCACGTGGCTCACCTACTAACTCCTCGTGATGTTCGAGTCCTGTCATACACTTCTGGTTTGCAGTGGGTTCTTTTCTTGTGCCATTTCTGTTCTCAACATTCACTAATCATTCAACCATTTGCTCCAACTACGCCATATGCGAATCCTGTGTGAGATGAGATTCCAAGCGTGCATCAATCTAGGTCAACCTCACTTCCAATCTTGTTTCGAATCCCTCTGATAATTGGGTTTCATTTGTGATGGACCTCTCTAATGCCTCCACTCGTGACTCCAATCATTCTTGTGTTCACCATGGAGTATACCCGCAGAGCCCAGAAAGTGTTGTGATACCAATTTATAGAAACTGGACAAAATATAACAAGAAAATGAATCTCAAGAAAAGAAAAGAAGAATGATCGGTGTTTATTTCTCAATGAAAGAGTTGAGTTACGAATAATAGCTCTAGTTCTTCGAGGAACTAGAATCCTCCCAACAATGAATTCCCAAAAATTCCCCTTCCCTCCTAGGCCTCTCTCCCTTTTTATATTCTTTGTATAAACATCTCTTTGTCCTAACTACTTGTAACTAATTCTGTTTGACTTATGTAACTAACTCAAGTAGTTCTATTACCCTTTCTCTTATTTCTTCTTTCATAAACCTTTGTAATAGGAGGCTGCACCCTATCAGGTTGTTTTTGAATTGAAGGTTAATTTGGCTAGCCATTCCTCCCTTGCTTCTCTGGCTGGTCGTTAAATGGTGTAGTGACCTCACCTATTTGTGCTACTTAAGATAATCATTATTGGTCCATTTTGTTTTGGATCCAGTAATTGAAGCTGTATCTGAATGCTTGGTTGTTTGGAAAGGAGCTGTTTTATCCTTTGGTTGTTTTGATGCCTGATAAAACTTCTGCAAAATTAGGAAAGGAAAATAGGGATACCAAGCTCCTCAGAAGCAGAGCTGGGCCTCTGTTAGACAAAATGTGTGCAGAAAATAACTGGAAAATAACAATGGAGATCCTGCAGAAAACAGAATACAATCCCCCCAATCCTATCCTAGATCTATCTTTGCCTGCCTTTTCTTTCTCTCTTTACCCCTCAATATTTTCTTTCCCGAATTCTGATATCATACCAATATTCACTTCTCCACTCAGCGCGTGAATGTTGTCCATGTTACAGCCTTCACTCTCCCAACGAACTCCAACTCCTGTCTCCTCCCTTGGCACGTTCTCTGCAGTGGTCGTTTTCCCATATTCTCCAGTTCTTCATGCCTCTCCATACACGTGGAAATTAGTAGGACTTTGGTTACTTAGTTTGCACTTTGCTCTGTCGGTTTATTATTTTTGTCTATTTTTGCTGTTTAACTTCATCCTGTTTTGCTATTTCCCGGGTGTTGTGGACATCTATGCTACAGATGGAACAGAAAATGTTGATCAGCCTACAGTAGTGACATATTCTTCTCCTTCGTCTCAAAATTTGAAGGGTCTCTTAGACTGTCCAGATAGATCCATGGCGAGGAGAAAGCAATGCAACACTGCTAGAAATGGTACGGAGATTGACGAGTCGGACAGTAAAGTTGAAAGAGCTTGTTTCTCAGATAATGTTTCAAGTTCATACAGTATGGATGCATCGATAGAGAATTCGGAAAAGGCTACCATCAATGGTGGATATAATGAGAGGAGAAGCGACAGAAGCCTTTGTCTGAATTCCATGTCTTCCAATACGATAGAAGCTGCAATCATGGACTTGGAGGAACTTGTGAACAGGATTAAATGGTTGAGGGGTGTGTTGAATTTGAGGGTGCCTTTATCGGATACTAAACAGCCTTCTTGGGAGTTTTCGCAACATCATGCACCATGCAATTGATTGTTGTTTAGACCTCGGTATAGATTGCTGTTTTCGTTAAATATAATCCTCGTGCTGTTGATAGTGCTTTGTCTGTACAGCTGATTTTGGAATATAGTTGGTTCTTATTTTCGGCTTCGCTTTGGTACTTTGCGCATTGTTTCGTTAGGCTTTTCATGGTAATGCAAGACAACCACCTTTGTTCTTAAAATTAAGGGACGTTAGTCGTTTTGAATAATTTAACCGGCAGTTAGGGGTGATATCTGACAAATGGATGATTTTTAATTTAAATTATTTTTATAATTTTACAAATGTAAAGCCTTATCTTTTTTATTTATTCAAATATAATATAATAAAATATTTATTATTTTTAGTAAAAACATCTATTTTTCTTTTTAATTTATTCTATTCATACAATTTCTTATTTTTATTTAAATACATTTTTAGTTCTTCAAATTTGTTTTTGATTTCTTAAATTTATAAGTGTTCTTTTTAGTCTCCCTAATTTAAAAAACCTATTTTAGTTCTCAAAGCTAATGCTTAAAATTTTAGTTTACTTGGCTAACAATAACTCTTATGATGGTTTAAAAAATGCGATTTATGATAGTTTTTTATTTCTAAATTTTATATTTGCAATGTGATTTTAAAATACAATTTGTAGCAGTTTAATTCTAAATCACCACAATTAAGTAAATTAAATTGAAAGAAAGTAAAACCCTAAATGATTTCTTCCTTCACCTTTTTCACCAGAAAAAGAAAGAAATGCATAACTCATTCAAATTGAATCTATTGGCGCAACCATTTCGATGAAACCCACCTCTACGAATCACAAACTAGAACCATATAATCATGTCATGCTCCATCTGGTAATCGTCATTACTGCAAGCCATTCATGTGTTTGTGTTCCCTCAACCTTGGCTTTGCATCCTACACAAGAACCACAAGACGCAATGGATTTTCCTTCTCCTCCAATTCCATTGTGTTGTGTGGGGGTTGAGGAGATGAAGAAGGTTTGGATAAGTGGGAGAGGGAGATGATGGGGAAGAGCAGGGAGAAGGAGACATATCAAGGGAGAGGGATGAGGAAGAGGAGGGGAAGAACTGGCAGAAGGAGACAGAATGAGGGAATGAGTTAATTGTTTCTCTTTTTTTGGTGAAAGGGTTTTGTATGTAGAAGGAAGAAATCGTTTTTAATTTGATTTATTTATTTGTGAGAATTTAAGATTTCCATAAATAGTATGTTAAACCCCACCTCCCAAATCTAAAAAAGTAAAAATTTATCACAAATCATATTTTTTGAATTGTCATAAAAATTTTAAAATTGTATATATTTAAAATTTTGTATTGTTCTTCAAACAATTCTTCCCTCAATTAAAATTTACAAACTTCATTTTTACCTTTTCAACCCTCATTGTCATGGAAGTTTGTCACAATGGACAACTAACTTCAAGGATTTTATTTTTCTTTTCACACATCATGCTTTTACTATACAAACTTTGGTGTATTTGATATCATACCACATATCAATATTCTCCCATGAGTATTGGATGGTGATACTTCTTATATTTGCACTACCAAATGAACACGTTGCTTGACTTCCACGTCGCAATAAAGATTTTTGACACAAGGATCCCCACATAAATCCACCATCAACATCATGTTACTTCAATACTCTTTTGATCAATTACTTGGATGCATCATCAATTCTAATACAATTGTTAGGGAACCCCTCAACACACAACATGGATTAAAAATATGGGACACACAAACAAATCATAAATAAAAATAGCAAAATACAAAAATTTAATGTGGCCAAGCACCTCTTACCTATGTCCATAGAAACATTTCAATATACCATATAAGATTATAAGTTTTATGGATAAAGTTGGAAAACCCTCTTAGTTACTTTTTTTTTTACAAACTTGAGAAAATCTTCTCATTACAAATTTTTTGGATAAACTTGAAATATTATCTCCACGAAATGTGTCACCCTACAAACCCGAGTTCTCACTCAAAAGTTAGAATGAATGATAAACATTATCTCACTCACAAGAGACCTTTTCACATCTCTTCTATTTGAAATTTATTTGAAATTCTCTTCCCTTCACACAAACCCTTCTCACCAAGGTGGTGATGTTTTGCATCACAAGGACCCATTTTTATAATGGTGATGAATGACTACATTCATGAATGTAATTTAGCATGCTTTAATTTTCCTATCTCTCCACCAAGCCTCTCATCATAATAGTGGAGTTTTCCAGTAATCAAGATACATTCAACTATCAAATGTACCTCTTAAAATTTTCACACATTTGCATTATTTGAAAAGTTAATTGTTATCAGGGAGAAGAAGCATAGGTGATACAATGTCAATTGAAAGGTAAGAGAACACAAATGTAGAGTGTTGCAATACGTACAATTAAGAAACAAAGATATAGTAAGAGATCATCACCGTATACAAACATGTGTGACGTGCTACAACGTATATGAACAAGGAATAAGGTGTGGTAAGGAGCATTAATGACATAAATGCATAATATGTTATACATGAATGTGAAAGAGACTTGGAAGAAAAAAGACACATGAATTATTTGAAGAAAGGTTTAGCTACATTTTATTTTTAATTTTATACAAAGGTTATCATCGTTGATTTTTATTTCTCATTATATAAGAATTTCTCATTTGAAATTATCTTTATTTATCAATCAATAGATAAATAATCTATCAAGAGAGATAAAGTGTTAGATCATACTATATTGGTGTAATTTTCTTTATTACATCATCAATGACTTTATATGAAATATGAATTTTATTGATTCAATCGCTGAATATAATCATATATTACCATGATTATTTGTGTCAATTTTTTTAAAATTGAATTGGTAAAAAATCAAATAATCATATTTCATATATTTTAAAAATATATATTACGTTAATTTTGATATACATGAACAAGTTATCAGATAATTTTTGTATTAGTATAAATTTTTGTAAATATAATCCAAGTAAAAAAAAAATTTGTATTTTGTTATCATGTTATAGATGTAAAGTATCCACCAACTTTATTGATGACTAATGCACAAAAAACCTAATTTACTTTTCATCCTATCCATATTTTTTTCATCTATAAAACTTGAACTCAATACCTTAATTAAGAAATTCGAACTAAAATCCACTCATATCAACTTAATGTTGATGTTGGTATGTGAAAGGAACTTTTAATATAGCAAATGAGTTTTGAGATGATATTATGCAAATAAAAATTGTTAAATGAAGGTGTAATTTAATCTCTCCTCTTTGTATATAAATAATAGTTATTGTATCTTTAAGTATGCATGATTTTATTTGGTCTTTCATTAACTTAATAACAATGTCAATATAAATTTAAATTTTAAGTTTAAATATGTTTATAGTCTTTATAAGTTTTTGGTCTATAGTTTTAGTCTTTATAAAAAAAATATCAATTTTTATATATATAATTTTTTTTATTCGTCTAGTAATGTCACACTCATAGGACAATATATTAAATATTAATGATTAAAATAAATATCTTTAAATATAAGATAGGTATGTAAAAAAAAATTACATTTTTTTAATAAATAAATAAATAACAACAAAAATTAAAATAGTAAAATAATTATTTTTAAAGACTAAAATATTTATTTCTATTAAAAAATAAAATTGATATATAATAGACATGATAAAGTTTATTTATGTTTAAATAAGACTAGCCTGCAATGAGAACGTAAGTTAGTTATTTATTCACGTGTAATAATACTTATTATTATATAATTATTGTTTAATTATCGAAGATAAATTATAATTTATATAAATATAAAGTCTCACATGATAAAATTATTACATAAATAATTGAATATTTTTACACAATATATACTACAGTTTATTTATATTTTATTATAAATAAAAATATTTTAATACACATTTATAATATCATTAAACAATAATTATAATATAAAAATCCGTAGCAATATAGCGTTGATGACGGTAGTACATATAAAGAGAAATTACAAAGGTTAAAAAATTAGGTGAGTGTCGTAGAGGAAAAGAAAATAACTTAGCTGACGTCTAATGCTGGATCGCAGTTGTGAAAATTGAAATAGTTGAAGTTACAGCTGAACTAGATTTTGTTGAGAGAGAGAGAGAGAGAGAGAAGAGAGACATGATGCTAGTCCGAAGATCTCTGCGATACCCATTTCTCTTAGCCTTGACCTCTCTGCATCTGCAACTCCTTTCTGGTATCTCTTTCTCTTTTCATTTAATTTGAATGCTGATTTTAGGGTATGGAACAATTTCTGAATTTTTAGGGTTTTCTTTGCTATAAAATTAAATAGAACAAGTGGTCTGTGACGTGTGTGGAGAATGAACAAAATTTCTAACCCATTAATTTCTTACAAGCCTCCTTTCTTCTTGTCCTTGAAGGCCTAGCCAACAACCCTTCAGATGCCAAAAATGAAAATAAAGATCATGCTTCAAGAAGCTCTGTGGGGCTCAAGATAATTATTATATGTCTTGCTGTGGTGACAGTCATAGCATTCTCTGTTTTTCTTTTCAAATTATGGCAAAGGAAGAAGAGAGAAGAGCAGCATGCTCGTCTTTTGAAGCTGTTTGAAGATGATGATGAACTTGAGGTAGAACTTGGTATGCGGGATTGACAATTTATCTCATTTCTTCTTTATAGAAAAAATGCACTTCATTTTCATGTCAACAACCATTCAAATCTATCATGGGTTATTTTGAGAAGTTGAAATCAGGCATTGGCTTGTCACCAGTTTGCTCCTCTCCTGGTTTAGCAGGGGAGATTTAGGGTTCAATTCTCATCTTCTCACTTGATGAGACCAAGATGAAGCAAGTTTATATTTTATTATTGTATACTTATTTGTAAATCATATATTGGTTCTACTTAATAAGGTGATATCAATTTATAAAAAAAATTATCTGATGTGAGTATTCAGTTTCAACTTTTTTTCTGCCATAACCACACAGTGGCTCCAAGTTGCATTTTTTCTGCACATCTTTTGTATAGTCCTGTACACTTTTGGTTTCCTTTTCTAGTATACAAGCTAAAATACTAGGAATTTTATGTTACTGACCTATTAGACAAGACAAATCCTTGCAGTTACATCTCTAGTTCCCCTTTATTGGAAGAATACAATCTAATATTTATATACAGTGAAGGTCAGATCTGTTTTGTTGTTCCTCCTATTGATCTTGTGAAAGCTAACTATGACATGTGGATAGAAGATATTTAAATTGTTTTCTAAGCTCCTGGCACTCTGGCAGTAAAATTGGTTTTGGTATGTATTTTTTTCCAATATCGTGAGTTTGTGTAACTGAAAAGCTTGTAGTAGGTATTGGTTTCTGCACACATGTGATGATAGCATTAACATGTTGGCCTCTGCAGTTTGCAAACTGTATCTTGGAGTGTGGGCTTTTTGCTGCTAGTCTCTATTATTTTAGAAGCATCCTTGACTGTAAATTTTCTGTTAGCAGTAAATGCATAGCAGCATAGGGGAATGACTTCAAGCATATAATTTTTTCAAGGTTAAATAAAATTTCGTTATTTATCTGCTATGAAATGCCATGATAGCAGAACATTCGTATTCTTTGGAGCTATGAAATCTCTTTCATTATAATTATAATTTTATTTGAGTTTAAGATTGGAGAGTTGAATGCGTTAGATTATCAGGTTGGATAATTTATCTGTATATTTCAAAGCATGAAAAAAATGAAAGATCGAAGGATGTCAATATTATTAATATTCCCCAACCCCCGAAGACTTGGAGATTTCTCGTCATCTCATGGAAGATTGATTTGTGGTACTTGAAAAATGTTAGTAATTCACTCTGAACCTCTGAACAATTTTTATTATTGATTAAAATTTATTGAAAATTATATTTTTTTATAGGCCAATAATAAAGACCATGTTTCGAGGACTTTTTGCAGTACCCTTAGTGTCTTAACCAATTTTTATGACCTTGAGGCAGCATGGTGATAGAAATAGGATATTTTAACTAATTTTATTTAGATTCTTTTTAACAATGAAAATAACGGAATATTTAATTTGAGAAGCATCGTTTGACTTGATATTATTCACTTAAAAAACACACTGACTGCAAAAGGGGAAAAATGTTCTGTGACTGAATTTTATTGGGACTAATTCGAGTATATGATACAGATTTGGTTTGTTTTTTGGTCATTATTTCTGGTTGTGTGCTCCTCTGACAATTTTTTTACTTTCTAAGTTATGACACGGTGCATTTTTAAGCGATGAATGTAATTTTGTTTTATTTTTATGAATTAAGATCGATTGATGTAAGTAAATTTTGAAGCACTAAATTAGTGGTTTAGTATAAAAAGGAACTAAAATATTAAAAACTAATTTATAAAACTTATTGTATATTTTTTCGTATTATAATTATAACTTCGATTGTTTTAAAATACTCATAAGATGCAACTTTTCTAACAAGTCAGTTAAATTGATTTTTTTTATATACATCATTTTTACAAATTTTATATTAATTTTTTTCAATATGCAAAAGCATCACAATAGATGTACTAATATAAAAAAATTTAACACCTCACTCATATATCAAAATTGATAAACAATTAAAATAATATATAATTATAATTTAATAGTGGAGTCGATAAAAATCAAATTTTATATAATTTACTAATGCCATGCTTTATAATTACAAAATTACGTGAATGTAATTTAATCTCTTTTTATATATATATATATATATATATATATATATATATATATATATATATATATATATATATATATATATATATATATATATATATATATATATATAAAGATGTATTAAGTAAAAACTTAGTTATAGTAGAAAATAAAAGTTATAAATGAATCATATAAATAGATTAGTCAAGATGAAAAGGAATTATATCATCACTTAAAAAAATTATGTAAACTTATATAAATTTTATCATTTAAATATAATTTAATAATTTATTTTTATAGTTTTCATTTTTCACAAATAACAATATTTCTCATTTAATAATATATATATATATATATATATATATATATATATATATATACTCTAAATTCATATTAACTTTTATTAAAAAAATATCAAATTTAATTAAAAAAATATAATATCAAATTCATATAAAGAAAACCAAAACAGTTTAAAGAAAATAGTGTTCAATATATTCTCTTACATTCATAAATTTTAAAGCATTATAACAAATTTTAATTAAATAAAATATTTATATTATATCACATCTCTTTTATTACTGATTGCTATTATCAAAATAAATATTATCCTTATAAAATTAAAGTATCTAACAACATTTTTAAACTTATGACATTAAAAGAATTGTGTTATTTAAGAAAAAAATATTTGTTGATACTTAAATTTGTCCAAGTCATAGCATAAAAATAATAAAAAGATATCTCAATTAAATAATGATGCAAAAAATATATAATAATAAATAAAAGATTAAAAAAATTGCATCACTCTTCTGCCATTCCTAAGAATGTGTAAGGCAAAAGAAAACCAAAATAATGGTAGTACAAATTTCCCTTTTAAAATGATAGTACTTGCCTTACTTTCCCTACCTATTCCTTATGTTCTAGTCGAGAAGGCTCCAATTCTCCTAGGCCTGGCATAATCTGTTGGTAGGACAAAATCTTCTGCAGCAAGGAATAAGATGGGATACTTCCTAATTCCTATACTTGATCTCAATTGAGTCAATTCGCTTGCCTCTTAACATGGATTCATAATCAGGTTTACCCGTACTAAACCAAACATACCAAAGGATTACACCCGAAAAAAATCTCATTATAAGAAGCAGCTGCTCACAATCATAATAGGTTTCCTAGTTTATAGCAGTTAAGAAATTAACCAATCAATAACATAAAAAAATATGTAGTAGAAGTAAATATACTTATTGATGATACACTACAATTTAAAAGAAAACACTGAAATTCGTATTGAAATTACTAGAGAAGTATGAAAACCAGATTGGAAAATATCTCCAATCTCATAATGCATGATGTGAACATAGAATAAACATATTGAACAATAGTCATAGCACTTATACAGGTATTAACCCTACGTATGCAACAGCTATTTGATGTCACGATCAAGGAGAAAAATAACATAAATAACTCTGCAGTTTGAAGTAGCTGCGATCAAAGAATGGTACAACGACCTTCACCTCGTTTGCGAAGTTCTTCATGTGCCTTCTCAAGATGTTCTCTGAGTTTTCGTATTTCATCATCTGATCTCTTTTGAGCTAACATTGCATTCTCCTCTGCCTTGAGTCTTGCAGCTTGCTCTTCTGCCAATTGTTTCTCAAGCCTCATAGTTGCCTCCTTCAACTTCGATTCAACCTAAAAAACCATATAATTATTCCAACACAAATATTAGGGATAATGCTCCACTTGTTATGTCAACACTGTATCCAGTACTTCACCACATGTAAGGGTAGGAGTCAGGACCTTCTTCAAGAGTACAAACATGGAACACTAGAAAGTAGAATGCATAAGAATAATGACACGGCTACAGGCAAGCTGAAAATAAAAAGAATCCTAGCCAGATGTATATTCCCTATAACATCTACCAACTGGTGGGGTGGACGCTCGTTAAAATATCTCATTGCGTTGGGAAAGAGGAAACTGTCCGTCAGCTCACCCTTTTTAACAATTTCAGCTAATTTCTCCTATCCAATTCTCATTTAAAATGATTGATAAAGCTTATATTTCTGGATTTTCTTTTTTTATCCCAATGCCCAATCAGTGTAACAGGACTTACCATACAAAATTCTAGGCCTCCCATATTGTAAAACCTGATAAAAAGCATTAATCATATCAGATTGACATTGTCATTTTCTTGCTATACAAGATAGCAACAGCTTGCCCCTTCTACTTGAGTAGATGTTGGAGATAAGCTGCCTGTTCTTTAAAAAATTTGATGTTCAGATACATCTTTCCTTAGAACCTCTGCCCCCCCTCCCCCTCCCCCTCCCCCTCCCACTCCCAATCCAACAGAAAAAGGAAGGGAGACAGAACTCCAGCCCCTTTTTTTTCTACCCATCTTGCAGATGTCATCATATAAACCCATAGAATTCCAAGACTTCACAATTAGAAATTCCTACATCCCGATCCCTGAAATTACATCTATGCAGACCTTCCAAATCATTTCACATTATAGCATAAGTGTGTCCTTTTACCATCTCAACCCAAAGTCAATTCATGTATTGGTATTTGATAGGCTCTTGGAATAGGCATGACAAGAATTTAAACAGATCAAGAGAAAGGAAAGGTAGAAAGAATGGTATTTGTGTTCAAAAGTTTACAGTACAAGAGGAAGAATACTCTTACATGGGGTGTCCCCTTGTCCCTGTAAAGTTTATCGTATTTTCTGTTTTGCTTTACCGTGTATGGGCTATTTAATAGCCTGACGCTTTCCATTCAATATAATATTTTTCCTTTCAAAATCTCTCTCTCACAATCACTTTACAGTTAAATTTATCATTTGGTATCAGAGTCTCACAAGGGACTCTGTAGAAGCAGCAGTCTTCTCGGATTTAAGCAACGGCAATGGCTACAGAGGGTACTTTTGTTCAACCAGCAGTGCCAAGGTTTGATGGTCACTACAGTCATTGGGCGATGCTTATGGAGAATTTTCTACGATCAAAGGAGTATTGGGTTGTGGTAGAAAATGGAGTTTATGCAGCAGCAGAAGATGTCACTCTGTCTGAGGCACAAAAGAAAACTTATGAAGAGTAGAAATTGAAGGATCTTAAAGCTAAGAACTATCTGTTTCAGGCTTTAGATCGTTCAATTTTGGAAACTATAATCAACAAAGATACATCAAAGAGCATTTAGGACTCCATGAAGCAGAAATATGAAGGAACAACCCGAGTAAAGCGTGCTCATCTCCAAGCTTTGCGAAAGGAGTTTGAAAATGCTCACATGAAGGAAGGGGAATCAGTGAATGAGTACCTTGCTCGTGTTCTTGTCATTAGTAACAAGATGAAAGCCAATGGTGACGATTTGAAAGAAGTTGCTGTGGTAGAAAAGATTTTAAGGTCCATGACACCAAAGTTCAATTATGTTGTGTGTTCCATTGAAGAATCCAAGGATACAAGTATACTGTCGATTGATGAGGTGCAAAGCAGTTTGCTTGTGCATGAACAACGCATGAGTAATACTGTCCATGAAGAACATGCTCTGAAGGTGACTCAGAGACCAACCAATATGCTAGTCCTGCTGGACGAGGAAGAATGCGTTGGAATTTTGGAGGTAGAGGTCGTGGAAGAAGCAGGAAAAATATTGATAAAGCAACGGTGGAATGCTATAAATTGTCACAAGCTCGGACACTTTCAGTGGGAATGTAAACAAGGGGTGGCAAATTTTGCAGAAAATCAGGCAGAGAGTGCCGAAGAACACGTATTGTTGATGGCTTATGTTGACGCAAAGAAGCAGCAAATGACAGATGTCTGGTTTCTTGACTCTGAGTGCAATAATCACATGTGCAGCAACAAGGAATATTTTTCTGAGCTTGATGAGAACTTCTCAGATTCAGTGAAGCTAGGAAATAATTCGAATATGGTGGTCAACGGGAAAGGCAACATCAGACTTGATGTAAATGGAGTTATTAGCATTATCTCGGGAGTTTTTTATGTTCCGGAATTGAAGAACAATTTGCTGAGTCTGGGACAATTGCAAGAGAAGGGGTTGAGCATTTTATTTCAGCAGGGAAAATGCAAAATATATCATCCAGACAAAGGTTTGATTATGCAATCTAATATGTCATCAAATCGGATGTTTATCTTGCATGCCATCTCCTTGCCTGTAGCACCTACTTGTTTTAACACAGTTACGGAAGATGTAGCGCAGTTGTGGCATTGCAGGTTTGGCCACTTAAGTTTTAAAGGCTTACAGACTCTGCAACAAAAAGGAATGGTGGAAGGTTTACCACTGCTTAAGCCGCCCTCTAAGCTGTGCAATGATTGTCTGGTTGGGAAACAACATCGAGATTCATTTCCCATGAGAAGTTCTTGGAGAGCTTCAGAGATTCTTCAGCTTGTTCATGCCGACATTTGCGGACCAATTAAGCCAGCCTCAAATAGCAAGAAAAGGTATTTGCTTACTTTTATTGATGATTTCAGCCGAAAAACTTGGGTTTATTTTTTGGCAGAAAAATCAGAGGCTTTTACTGTTTTCAAAAGCTTCAAGTTACATGTTGAGAAAGCAACAGACATGTCACTCAAAGGGTTGCGCACAGATCGTGGTGGAGAGTTCACATCTCGAGAATTCAATAACTTCTGCCATGCGCATGGAGTGCAAAGACAACTGACAGCTGCATATTCACCGCAACAAAATGGTGTTGCAGAACGGAAGAATCGAACAATCATGAATTTGGTTCGCAGCATGCTATCTGAAAAGAAAGTACCTAAAACCTTCTGGCCAGAAGCAGTAAATTGGGCTGTGCACGTGTTAAACCGCTGTCCAATGCTAGCGGTGAAGGACAAAACAGCTGAAGAAGCCTGGAGCGGAATCAAGCCATCAGTCCAGCATTTCAGAGTCTTTGGTTGTGTCTCTTATGCTCATGTACCTGATAATTTGAGATCTAAACTAGATGAGAAAAGCCTGAGGTGTGTTTTACTCGGAATCAGTGACGAATCAAAGGCATACAGGTTTTACGATCCTATCTCACAAAGGATTATAGTAAGCAGAGATGTGGTTTTTGAAGAAAATGAAGCATGGGAATGGAACAAACATGAGTCAATTGCTATTTGCGAGCTAGAATGGGAAGATGATGACAAAGTTGTTTCAGAAGAATCTCCTGTAGAAGAAGATGTTATTGATGCACAACCGGAGGAGTCTCTTGCCACTAATCAAGAGACTTCTGAAGGTCTTTTGGAAGGGAGGAGTAGAAAGCAATCAACTTGGCTAAGAGACTATGTGTTTGGTGAAGGGTTGTCTGATGAAGAGGCTGTCTCTTGCTCAGCAGTCTTTGCCTTGTATACTGCTGGTGCCGACCCGCTCAATTTTGAAGAAGCTGTGAAGATAGAAAAATGGAGAAATGCCATGGATATAGAGATTGAGGCGATTGAGAAAAATGACACTTGGGAATTAATTGATCGGCCAAAGGGAGCTAAAGTAGTTAGAGTCTATACAGAAAACAATGTAAACTAATTTCTTTGCATTAAAGAATTTAGTTTAAGGGAGGAATTGTTAGGAATTAGTCAAATAAAATCCCATTTTATTTGGGATTCTTTTATTTAGTTTCCTGTTAGTTAGAGGTCTAACAGTAACTCCTTATTTATCATATTTTCTGTTTTGCTTTGCTGTGTATGGGCTATTTAATAGCCTGATGCTTTCCATTCAATATAATATTTTTCCTTTCAAAATCTCTCTCTCTCACAATCACTTTACAGTTAAATTTATCAGTCTCAACTGAGAATGTGTTATACTGATGCCAAGAATCAGAGAATAAGAAAAAAGAATGATTTCTTTATTCTGGGAACACAGACCCAATCTAGTCTCAATGAGAGAATAGGCTGGAAATTTACAAACCGAATAGCCAGAGAAATTCGAGAGACTATGGACTCTCCTAACAATTCCAGTTATGCCAAAAAACACCCACAAAACTCCTTGCTGTTCCTGTATAATTAGTGACACACATCCCAACCTAACTAACTGTTAATTCACCTTAGGCCTTGTCAACCTGCGGCCCATTTCCCTTTTTTCCTAATATACACCTGTTTAATCATGGGTTCCCTGTCAGAATGTCTCAGCATCAGTTATTTTCCCAAAAGATGTCTTCCCATTACAATTTTCCCTATTTAATTAAATAAACTCCTGACTACCACTTAACCGCTTATAAATAATTCCATACTGTTTATTCCTTCTGGAATATACCTTCCAATCTCCTTATTAAAAATTCCCCCGTGCCTACCATATATACATGTGGATGAAAACATTTCATGACTAACAATGGATGACCATGCCTATTCTATTCCTGTCACAAATTCATAAGCCTCATAGATAATGTACATGTCTGTATCCCAAGAAATAGAAAAATAAGATTATCCCACATTACTTAATTTATGATATTAAACAAGATTTAAGCAATATTAGATCCTTCAAATTACATCTTCATGTCAAAACACCAACAATGGTTTACCTGAATGAATGCAACTATTCAGTGAGTTTAAATACTAAGTAAATGCTGCTTTTAATTAACCCAAATTGCTTACAAAATTCAACATGAAAGAAAGTGTCACCATGTTTATATTCGAGAAAAATAAGTTAAATGACATTGAGTTAAATAAAATGGTTAATATCAGAAAAGGTACCATCTCAGTAATTCGCTTTAATTGGTCATCATAAGTTTGCTGCATTTGCTTTTTAAACTCCAATATTTGTCCTTTTGAATATCCCATTCCTTCTAAATAATCAGCCTCTCTTTGTTGGTTATGCAGCTTTGTTGCTCCCTCCTGCAGGCAAATGAATGAAATGATGAATTCACAGATATTATATAATGTTTTCGAAGATTTGAAGTTTGCAAAATCCACCTTCATTTCTGTAAATAACTCATCTGAATAAGGTTGCCCACCATTCTGTGATAGAACCATGTTTACAAAAGAGAGAAGTTGTTGAACTTGTCCAAAGCACTTCTTTTCATCCTTAGTCTTGTTATCAAAAAGTACACAACGATTCTTACACAGAATAAGAATTTCCTACAGTATAGTTAAATTCAATATTTCAGTTAAAGATCAACAAAACTATGAATTTCCCATTTGAGATTTGGCAGATGGACTTTCCTGAAGTCCAAGATATTCAAGCAGGACAGTAAAGTCATACACTACTAAAACCAGGGAAAATACTGCATTTAGAGTTATTCCAACATGCAAACAAGACAAGTGAAGCATTCAAAAGAATTCTACATCACAGCTATCCTGATCTTTTTTTTATAAGATACACCAATAAGATAGTTCATCACAAATACAAGACGAATGACAATCAGATATTTGCCCAAAAGATAGCAAAAAAATACACAAGCTAGATAACGAAATCAAGCCAATTAACTAAGCAGATAAAACCAATCTTTCTGCAAATATAAGTTCTAAATCTCCAAATGGCGTCAGATGGGGGTTTAGGCCTGTTTGTTTATAATTTTCTTAAGACAAAAGAATTGTTTTAATTAAAAAATGTAATTATTTTTTTTATAATTAGATAAGTTTTAGGGAAAGAAAAAATAAAGCAAAAGCCCAAAATTATACCAGTTTTATTACTTCTCTCAGAAATTAAAAAAAGTAGCTCGTGGAAGAAAAGAAACACTAAAAAAAGCTCTCTCATAAAAATGCTTTTTTTTTTAAGCTTATCCAAACACACATAATGATTTGTGACACTGGGAAAAGGAATTCAAGAAGGCATGCTAAAGTTTTACATCATCCATTTATTGAGAGCATAAATAAATTGGACGCACACCGCAGCTTTGACCTAAAGGTATAACATGTTCAAAGATTTGTAGGCCCATCATTCAACTTAACCAGAAAACTAGCCCACAGTAACATCCTTACAGCAAGATTAAAAACCTAATGAATAGAAAAAGAATAGCAGTTAATATAGATTATAATGCTCATAGAAACCTTTAAAGGCTCTGGACATTCACGGCCTAAGTAATCCTCAAGTGTCTCTTCATTTTCTTCCAATTCATCTCCTCCGGTGAAGACCACAATCATGTAGTCAACAATTTTTCTTCCAAATAATTTCTGCAAGCTCTGTAGAGCAGATTCTTCTTCCTCAGTAAAGCGTGTTCTAACAGAGAACACTACAAGAACAGCATGGATCCCATCCTTGGCCAAATTAATGCATTTGACAATTTCCTTTCCAACAAACTCAGATTCAGCAGAAAAATCAAATAATCCTGTGAAACTTTGTAGGTTAGATGGATGTGACAAAATTTCCAAGAAACAAAAGAAATGGTTAAACAATCACACAGACTCCTTAATTGATATGTTACCGTGTCTTTACCTGGGGTGTCAATAACATTAACAATTTGTCCCTCACTTAGTTCTGTTGTCTGCAATTCACATGAGCTGGTCACAGCAGAGGAGCTAGCCCTTGACTTGAAGACCTTCCTTCCAAGAATAGTATTACCTGTTGCACTCTTGCCATTGCCAGTACGTCCAACTAAGACCACTGTCCGAACCTCATTAGATGAGGAAGTGAACTCCCAATCATCATCGACAGAGCTTCCACCCATCTTAAATTCAGGTTACTGAAACAAAAATAGATATCCTGAACAACGTGTTTAGCTAAAAAAAAAAAAAAAAAAAGAGTGGAGAGGAGGAAAAGGATTTTAATGGAGTGTTGGGAAAGAGAATGTCCTCTTGCTTGGTTTAAGGGAGGTCCAATTGTTTAGTTCATAAAGGGAGGAGAGGGAAAGTGTAATATACTGTTTTACCCTTATAAGTACTTATGAGAGGGATGGGAATTAAGATTTTCGAGTAATTTAAAAAATTAGAAATCATTTCTCTTCTCTTCAAATCCATGTTTGGATAGAATTTTATTACTCACGTTAAACTTCTTTTTCACGTCAAATATCCAATAAAAGATGCAAAAGTAACTTGGTAGAGCTTCCAAGATGTGCCTCAAAACAGGCCCGATACATGACCAAACTCACTAAAAGGGAGACAAAAATGAGAGGAGAGGGGTTTTAGTCCCGTAAGTAATTTTTCCTCTTATCCATTCTAAATTTTTTAACCAAAGAGGAAAAAAATTTTAAATCCCTCCCTTCCCTTCAATTAAACACGTGAGGAAAATAAGATGTTGGATCATAGTTACAAAGAACAAACACTACAAACCCTGCTAGGAGTTTCTTTCCCTCGCTGTCTTGTGAGTGGTGTTTAATATTAAAAAACAAAATGATAGACCCTCTAAGAGGCAGCTGTTGAAATTTATTCAGCCAAGCAGAACCACTGCAAGGGTACCAAGACGCTTTCAGGTGATGTAAATGATCAAGTATTGAAGGTTAAAACAAAATTGAACTATAAAAATCATATTCCGCCAAGGAACAAGAAAGGCAATACAACACAGTAATCGCCATGAACACAAGTTACAAATGGAGTTTCTAACCTGAAGGGAGAGCTACGCAAACACAGGTAACAAAGTAAAACAGAAAACAACACGAAAACCAAGCACGATAATTTAACTATTGTGTAAAGCGATCTTGGCCGTCTATTTCCACACCCACACTGAACTGTTTTAGCTGACATAATTTGAATCTGAATAAATTTACGGTTTTACTGATATTTTAGCTTATACAGATATTTATTTTTATATAATTAAAAAATAAAAAATTTATAATAAACAGATATTTTTTAGCGAATAAATTATATTTTAATATTTTAATAAATAATTTATATTATAATATAAATTTATTTTTAATTATTAATCATTTTTTAAAATATTAAAATTTAATCATAAATAAACATGAAAAATATAGATTAAAACATATAAGTGGTAAAGAAAATCAAATATACATATAAAACTAAAAGAAGTTACCTTAATATTAATTTTTATAATATAATAATTACTTTGAAAGTTATATCAATCATGATTTCTATTTGGTTGATTATGTAAAACTATTTTACATAATATATTTTCTCTTTTTAACTTTTAAGGTTTTGTTTTATATTATCAATCAACTATAAATTAATAAGTTTTGATATGACTTTTATATTTTGTTTGGTAACACAAATAGAGGAGGGATGAAAGAGAGCAAGAACTATAGAAGAGATGGTGTGGGGTGAGTTTGACATAAAAGAAATTGACTATGAAACCACACATTTTTATTTTCTCCCTTATATGCACATAAATGTGGGTAGAAAGTGTAATGATCTATGACTATCACAACATGTTAACTAATAGAAATTATGGTTTAACACACGAAAGACTCATTTTAAGTAAAATGTTGAATTAATTTAATTATAAAAAAAAACATACAATTTTTTTTCCTTTCACGATAACATCAACAAAAAGCAATAAGCATTTAAATACATACATGTATAAACATCAACTCAAATGAAAATGCATCATGTACATAAGTTTGAAATAATTACAATGTTTTTGGATTACAACAAAGAGTTTCTACCACCTACAAGTGCACAACAAAAGAAAGAAAAAAACATTGAAACTGGGGGCTTACAACATAATGTCCAAATCCAACTAATACATCAAAAGAGGGACAAAGGATACATCCAAAACACCTTACGAGTTAGCCCTTGACCAAAACATCATAAACAATAAGACCATTGTGGTAATGGAAGTGCAAAAGAAGAAGCTTCACTACGATCACTGGCTCTTGAAGGTGTGGTCTTGAAGCAACAAAGACGAAGACCAAGACAGGAGGGGTGACGATTGTTTTTCCCATATAGCTCATCTTGCATAAGATGTTTAGGCTTGTTCCACATCTCACGTATCATAAGCTAGATGTTCAAATGCGTGAAAAATGAGACTATGAACCATGGATACCTGTTGACACATACTCTACGATCACCTCTACCCTCTACCAAACACATTGTACGACAAGAGCAATTCTCTAAGCCCTATCCAAACCCACCATCTCTCTAAAGCGAATGTTGAAGTGACCCATGTATTCACTACTCCTCGATAGGGCGAAGGCATTCCAACTCCGAGATGGCTTCAACATCTACTCTAACGATCACATTGTTCAAGGTCATTGCAATCGTATGCGTAAAAAATAGACATAAAGGTAAGTTTATGCTATAATAATCTTATATCTTTAAAACTAAACGATAAACACAATAGACAACATACATACATACCACAACATCAAATTAGCAAGGATAATATACCCAACAACAATGAATCGAAACTTTCAACAGGTGCAAAAATTCATATCAACAACAACGAGATATCAACAAATATATATACTCACATACTTGTATATAAATATGTAGTACTCCATGGAGATTTTATAGGTATAACGATCACTTTTGACACTTCCTTAACAAAACCAACAATTATTAAGAAAATAGAATGTGATCTCATGGATTATAGTGTGTCAGTCAAGATAGTTGTACGTGGATAGTAGCTTACCACGGTCTAAAGCTTACAAGAACTTAGACCCCTTGTGGAATTCGCTCATTCATCTATCACTAAGCCTTTAAAGCCTCACTCTTCCTTTCCAGAACTAGGTTGTGAAGCTCGAATCTGAGTAACAACTATATGGTGACTCAAAGCTTACATGTTGACTCGTTAATAGCATCCATGAATGGACTTACAAAGTAGACAACAATAGTAATCTCATGATCACTCCCAACTTCCTCGAACTTGGATACTAATAACTTGTATCCACCATCTTGTCATGGTCAATTTCAAGGCAACCAATTTCTTAAAGAGTAGGGCAAAAACCATTCTCTTCAACAATAACACGTGTTTTATCCAAAATCTTATGGGTAGCAACATTCCAAGTTTTATGAACTCCATTTCCTTTAAGGTTTCACTTTATTCTTTTACATCATTGTACCTGATATAGTCTTTTACAACATTTATTAAGTCTTTTAAGAAATACGATTAATAAAGAGGAATATGCTTTTTAATAATACAAGATTTCTTACGGATGCCTCGCCTGTCCAATGAGTAGGATGTCTTGTCCGACAAATTCCAATGAGCTTATGATAAATGAGATGTGGAACAAGCCTAAACATCTTATGCAAGATGAACTATAGGAAGGATACACTCTCAAGTAACATATTCTCATTCAGCGTTAACCTAGTCTCACTTAGCGAATGAAGTCACAGAGAACTTCAACTACATTTAACCACCCAACGAATACATTATTGGCCTAGCAAGCCAAGCCACAATGGCTTAAATCCTAAAATTCATCCTCACTCACCTAATGATGGATTATCCTTATCCAGCTAAAGGCATCATAAAAAACATCCTCTAAAACTTTTTTCCCTAATTGCCTAAAAAATGAGTTTATTCACCTAGTGAATGAAGCCACAAAGACTTCGATTTCCCATCCTTACTTAACTCGCTTAGAGAAGACATTTCTTTGCCCAACTAGAGGAGCCACAAAAAGCCCATCAACTTACTCCTAAGGTTTTTGCTGAGTGAAACACAAGATTTGCCTATCAAGTTTATGCATTTTTGGGTTTTCAAGATCCTAGCACATTGAATACTCACTCACCAGAACCAGTTTTCTCATTAAGTCACTCACTCAATGAGTCTTCATACATTTCATGTGTTCTTGAGTCTTTTCTCAACAAGTGGATGACTCCCCCAGCAAAAACTCATAGTTTTCAATAAATCTACCCACAAATGTAAAGCACTTAGTGAGAGTATCCCCGTGCCCAATGACCTTCAACAAAAACTTAGAAAATAGGGTCTCGCTTAGTGAGTCAAGAACTCACTCAACTAAACCCTAGAACAATTTCATGCAAATTCATCCAAAATCATCAAAAACTCCTCCAAAATATTATAAAATTACACCAATTACTCCATAACATTTTTTAATCTCTTTTTTCTTTCAATCTAATTTTTTATCTTTATTTTAAATTGAATTTAATACAGACAATCACTAGTTAACAAAATTATATCACAATATAAAAAAATTATCATATATCTAAAATATATTTTGTATATATAATTTTTTTATTATGAATTTTAATTAGAATGTAATTTATATATTAAAAATATTAACTTATTATAAATTTTAGTTGTATAAAATTAAATATTTATTTTGTACATAGTACAAGTTTTTTTTTTTTTGCAGAAAAATGAGCAAAAGCCCCTAAGATCAATAACATCTAAAAATAGTTACACTAGCTGAATCAATCAACAACAAAAGCAATAAAAAATAAGGTGGAAAACACATGATCTATCATATTACTTAAGAATGCATGTTTAGTTAAGGCATTTGTCACTTGGTTCATCTTACGATAGATATAAGAAAAGAACATCGTAAATTTTAAACGAGCAAAGTCTTTAAGCCATAACAATGATGACTTGAAGTGCATCCACCTGTATTTCAATTGAGTGTTGCCTTAAGAGTTTGAGTTAAAACAAATATTGGTAAATCATCTAACACAAACAAATATTAACCTTTTTTAATGTCCATAATTCAGCCAAAGTAATTAAGTAAAAGTCAATACAAATTCCCAGCAAAGAATAGTTGTTTAACATTCTAAGCACTAAGCCTCTTATTTATCTTGTTCACAAGAACCTTGAGATACTTTCCTAAGTCACTAGTCTGTTGAAATCTCAATTCTTTGTTAATTTGCGCTTTAACTTGCTAAGGAACATTTCTAAAAAAATAAATTTGAGATTAATAAAAGTTTACCTTTTTTTTAAAACTTCTGAAAAATAACCGAAGGTTCTAATTGGCTCCACCTGACTAACTTCTACTTCAAAACAAAAAACATCGAAAAAGGCTAGGTGCAAAGGTTAAGGCCCCTTTCAAGAAAGTTGAATACGATGCCAAATTTTATTCTCCAAAACCACATTAATAAGCTAAAATAATCTCTCAATGCACATGACAAACAGGTAGGGTGAAAGGGGATTTTCTTATCGAATCCCTCTCGAAGGCTTAAACTCCTCCAATGCTTCTCCATTCCAAAGAACTTTCATTCTCAAAGAAGAAATATAATACCATACTAAATCAACAATTTTTTGTGGTATACCTATATCCTCAAAGGTGTCTCATACAAAAAACCAATGCAATCTATCATAAGTATTTTCCAAATCAATTTTTATCACCATCCAACCTACTTCATCTTTTCTATTATGTATGGAATGAAATACTTCTTACATGATAATGATATTATTCGACCCTTACCTACCTAAAATAAAACTACTATGACAAGGTGAATAAGTTTTTACATCTCGTGTCTCAATCTTTGAGCACATATTTTTTGTCATTGTCTTGTAAGGCACATCACAAATGCTTATTGGCCTAAAATTCTTCATATTTATGTACCATATCAATCTTTATTATCAAAGCAATAAAAATATCACTAGTCTCCTCCACTTTACTTGGATTACCAAAAATCTCTATCACCAACTTACCCAAAAAAGTTTCGACCATTCCATGATAGAAAAATACTTGGAGGTCATCAAGAGTAAGGACTTTGGAATCACTCATATTAAATATTATACACTCCACTTCCTCCAATTAGACCATATTGGGAAGGGCTTCCACATTATCAAAAGGTAAGGAAGAGAATACTCCCTTGTAAACAAAAGGTTCAGTATTCTACATTCTCCATGAATAAATTCTGGTAGAAGGTGGTCACTAGTTCCTCTTTATTCGTCCCCAAGTTCCATTATCTCTTTGCAAGGATTCATAGTCATTATTTCTTCTTCTAATTAAAGTTGCACCATGCAAATACTTAGTGTTCCTATCTCCATGTGTTTTTCATTTCGATCTACACTTTATGAACCACGTCAATTCTTCTTGGGCAAGAATCTCCTCATAATATTTCCAAATTTTCTTTTAAGTTTCTTTTAGATAAATGTGATCATATAAGGCTATTTTTGGAATTAATCATGTTAAGCATACATAGTAAAATGTGTTTTTTTTTTTCAAAAATATTTCCAAAGACTTCTTAGTTTCACCATCATAAAGTTGTAAAGATTCCTAATTTTATTATTGAAACCTTCCATATCTCGCCAACAACAAGAAATGTGATTTAAAAAGTTTTCATGCCTCAACCAGGCCTCCATGAATCTAAATGACCTTGTATGCCTATTCCCTGTTGGGTTACTCTAAAACTTAACTTGGAGGGGAGTATAGTTCAATTTAAGTGCGCACGAGCTTCTTGAAAGATAATACACTACTATTTAGTCTCTCTTTGAAAGTACCTCGCTGCCAAGTAACAAAGGACCGTGAAAATTTGCATCAATCAATTCGTAATCCTGCACAAAGTTGTTAGATTGTATCATGTCTTTAATGGAAGAGGAGGATGATATACCTTTTCTTTATTCCGTGTTCATAATTGAGTTAAAATCCTCAATAATCGCCCAAACACACTCCACATTATTTGAAAACTTCCACCTTTCGTACCTATTCATTTTAGAGGAACCAAATGTACGACGAGACTCCAGTAGAATATTGAATGAATTGATTGGAGAAGTCCATTCTTTAAATAATTTGTTGTGTTCACAAACCATTAGTATAGTTCTTTAATAGAAACACCAACTCGACATCGTATTTTTGCCTTAAGTCTTTAATCAAACTAGGAAATTTCTTGCATGATGTTTTCTTGCAATTTCAAACTAAAAATTTCACTTAATATAATAGGAAGAGGAAGGGTCTATAGACCATTTAACACTTATCAATAGCACTAGGTCCACATGCATATCCTCTATTGGCCCTATCTATATAACTCCATCCTCCCCAACTTCAAAAGTATGAACTTCGCAAACCATAACCGATGTTATATTTGTTGTCGTATATGTGTGCTTAAAGGTTAATGACTCTTGCATTAACAAGGGCCAAAATGAATATTTGTACATATTAAACTATTAGGTCTTATACTATTCGGAATCTCTAAGATGAGAGAAATTATTACATGTCTATGTTCCCAACTAATCTCCATGTGACATATATTTAAGTTTTTTAAGTTATGATAACAAGTTAATGACATTTAATTACATGTTAGAACCACATATCCATAATAGAAGCTAATTTTCACATAACATGTATTTAAGGTTTTTAAGTTATGATAACAAGTTAATGACATTTAATTACAAATTAGGTAAAGATTAATTGAAATTATGGATCAGGTGTGGTACCAAACCACCTACTAATTTCTCCTAATATGGAGACTAAAATTCTTACTCTCTCAATTAAATAATTTTAATACTCTTACTCTCATATCACATAACTATGAGATATATTTCACACACCTTTCCCTCGACTAGGAAAAAAATATTATTCTTAATCCTTTTAAATTATTATCTGTTTGTATACTTACTTTATTTTTTAACTGCCTATATATTTTAATTTAAAAATTATTTTATATAACAATTTAAATTATTTATTATAAATTTAAAATACAACTTATATATTTTAAAATATTGATTTATTAGAAATTTTAATTATATCATAATTCATAAATAAAAATATCCATTTATCATGAATTATAATTATAATTAGTATTGCAGTGCTAAAATATTAGTCATATTTATAATCCACAATAAACAAATATTTTTAAATCTATAAATTACATTATAATTAAAAATGATAATAAATAAATATATTTTTGAATATATAAAATTACTAGTATAAGACCCTTCGCTGTTGCACGATACACGTAAATTTCAATGCATGTTTTAAAATTATTTGTGTATATAATTAAAATAACATGTTATCATACTATTATTTGTGTATATAATTAGCCTGAATATAATTATAATATTAGACCGTGCCAATGTAAAATATTAGACAGTGTTTTTTAATGTAAAAAAATGAAGTAAAAATATCAAAAAATAAGTATAATTTCTAAGATAAATTATATAGAATTATTACAAATTTATCCTATTAAATGTACTTAAATTTCAACGGTTACAGAATTAAGTTGTTTGGTTTTAGAAAATATTTTTTATTTTCAGTTTTTTTTTAAATAGTTTTTAGTTTCAATTTTTAAGATTTAGAAAACATGTTTAGTATAATTTTTTTATTTTTATTTTCTTAAAATAGTTCTAGAAAGGTAATGTATTTATGAAAAATACTAAAAACAATAATTTTTTGTTTTCAAATTTAGGCCCATTTTTATGAATATTTTCTTTAAAAATATTTTCTAAATTAAGCTAAACATATTTTTAACTTTATTTTCTATTTTCTTTGGAAGCTAAAACAAAAAATGATGAAACAAAAAATGATGAAACAAAAAATGATGAAACCAAACATAAGTTTAATATATTTAGGAATTTAAATTTTAGAATTCTGTAAAATCAAATTCTGAAAATTAAGTTCCGAAAAAACTTTCAAACTTTTTTAAATATACATTCAAGAAATTAATTTTTGAAAAGGATAATTTTATAAAAAAAATACAAAAGATGTGAGAAGAAAGAAAACAGGCATAAATAAAACCCCTTTGATTCTTTAGGCAAATTATATTTACACCATGTATTCTTAATAAATACATCCCTTGCTATTTTTGTTCCTAAAAATTTCCCTAAAGGCCTTCTAGTTTATTGGGATTTTTTCAAATAATTTTTTACTTGAAAAACAATTTCATATATATATATAAAACAAAAAGTATTTTTGAGTAGAATTAAAATAACATAAGTTGAATTATATATTGAAATGAAATATCTATGTAAGAAAATAAAAATATCTTAAAAATTAATGACCACAACATATTGGAAAAAATAATCACAACAAGTTAATAATAGTTGAATAAAATATTACTAAAAAACATAAATTACAACTAATAAATATTATTATATAAATTATAAATTACAGATAAAAATATATTTTAATACATTAATTTATGCATTGTATTGAAGGTAAAAAATAAATTATGGTAAAAAAATTTAATGGTTAATATAAAATAATTTTATACTCATCTAATAATAAATTATTATTAATATGATTTTATTATAAATTATCATAAATACCAACAAACTTACTATATATGATATATAATGTGTGATTGGATGAAAATATATTTTAAACTATTATGTGTAATTGGATAACAATGTAAAATAATTTTAAATTATTAATATATAAATTATTTTCTTATAATAAAGTTCTATTAATTTTTATAAAGAAGAAAAGAGACAAGAAAATAAAATGTGGAGTGATGGATTTAAAAAATAATAAAAATAAAAGATGTAAAAATAGAGTTTAAAATATACAAGTATATTTTTTTCCGTTAGAATCAAATATGATTTCAAGTGTAAAAATTCTTAGGCACCTTGTGTAAAATTATGATTTAAAATTGAATGAAGTTATATTATTTTTATTAAAAAATAATATTTTATAATAATTATACAAAGATATTTTAATAATAATAAAAAGAGGTGTAAATATATCGACCAAAGCTTTATCATCGTTGGGCCACCGGTGTCGAAGCCCACGGCTTGGAAGCACATTTTTAATTAACATTTTGGCGCCAATCTGTATTTATTTATCTTTTTGGGTGTCGCGAGAAGGATTTTCAAATAAATGAATTAATTTTTGTGTCTATGCGCAGAGGCAGCGCACACTTATATTCTCCGAGCATTAGCAGGTGAATCGGAATCGAAATTAAAATCTGAATTATCGAATGGCTTCCGATAATCCTTATGGAATGATGGACGATGAGGTATGGGGATGAGTGAATAGCTTCCTTGAAAACTACAACCAAGTTTTATTCTCTTGGCTGTTAATGTATGTAAATGTAATTTTTAGGGGTTTGATTGGGAAGCAGCTGCTATAGAAATCGACGTGGTTTGCCAAATGACCAGTGACGCAAAGGGAAAGGTTCATGAGAAGAAGAGAAAGCAGCAAAATGCCAAGAAGGAAACCCCATTGCCGCGGTCCAAAGAAGATGACGAAGGCCCTACTTTCGTCCACCAAATTGACGCGGAGGCGGCCAAAACTTGGATATATCCAGGTACAGTTAATGTTCCTCCACTTTGATATACCACGTTCGTTCATACTGAAGAATTTTAATCAATCATTTATTGCATTGCAGTTAATGTTCCTCTTCGTGACTATCAATTTGATATTACCCAGTCCGCACTCTTTTCAAACACATTGGTGGCCTTGCCAACGGGACTTGGCAAAACACTCATTGCCGCCGTTGTTATGTATAACTACTTCAGATGGTTTCCTCAAGGTAATTTTGTTGTGTTGTGTTGTGTAGTGTATGCACAGGTTTTACAGTTTCTTATGTCCCCTCCCACTCACACATCATTATCTCTCACGAGTACTTCCTTTCACAACAGGCAAAATAGTCTTTGCTGCTCCTTCTCGGCCACTTGTCATGCAGCAGATCGAAGCATGCCACAATATTGTGGGCATACCTCAAGTAACAACTTTTTCTTATTTCTTATTACCTTTACCCTTTTATTTTATATATAGACTTTTTGAAATTTCAGTGTGAATTTAATTGTAGGAATTGACAGTTGATATGACTGGTCAGCTAAGTCCTCCCAAAAGAGCTCGATTTTGGAAAACAAAACGAGTTTTCTTCGTCACTCCACAAGTGTTGGAAAAGGATATTCATTCTGGTGATTTTTAATCTCATCTTCATTCCATAATATTTCTCTGGATATTGATTTTTGTGTGTCATATACTGTGCTTTGCTTCATTTGTATGGCTCTCTAGCTTTATTTTGTTTTTGTGCATGATTTATTTCAGGTACATGTTTGGTGAAGTACTTGGTATGTTTGGTGATTGATGAAGCTCACAGAGCAATGGGAAATTACGCTTATTGTGAAGCAGTTCGTGAGGTTTGATTTTTTTTAAAGGTTTTTATTTACTACATGAACTTTATTGACAGAATATGTTTCTACAACAAATAACTCATAATCCCTGTTATTTTTTTTCCTGGTTTCTAGTTAATGGCTGTACCAGTACAGCTGAGAATATTAGCATTAACTGCAACACCTGGATGTATGTTTCTGATAATCTTGTGTACTTTTGAGTTTTTTTTTTCCCCTTAAAAAATATTCTGTTCTAATTCTAAGTGTGATATTCAGCAAAGCAGCAGACAGTCCAGTCTGTCATTGATAATCTGCATATCTCCAGACTTGAATATCGCAGTGAAACTGATCATGATGTTATCTCATATGTTCACAATAGGCAGATAGAGTTGATACAGGTAGTCAATGCATGCCTATTTGAAATCTGTAAGATATACTTTCTACGTTCTCTAGAGATCTTTGTTGCAATATTACCAGGTTGCAATGGGCCCAGATGCTGTAGAAATAAACAATAAGTTTATGGAAGTAATACGCCCTATAGTAGCCAGGCTTACAAATAGTGGAGTCATTCAGAATAGAGACTACCGCACTGTAAGGCTCTTTACCTTCTATTTCCTTTTCACTTTTACCAGTTGAGGATAGCTCTACCTGTTGTCAGCAAATAAATACATGACCTAAAAGTTATTTCTATTGAAGTACTGCAAAAGATATATTTGAGCATGGATCAGGCTCTCCTTCCCCTTTCATTTTTACTTTCATCACCTATTGAGGGTTCATCTAAAGTTGGCTTATTATGTTCATGAATTCCTCCAAAATTGTATAATATAGCTATAAATGTAATCAAGTAATTATTGGAAGCCTGAAACAATTGGCAAGAGAAATTAATTCCTGAGATACATGCAGTAAAAGAGTAACAATATTTTGGGATCTTGGCTTATACTTCTCTATGTTCTCTTTCATTCTTTCAATGCATTCAATTTGTCACACCCATTGTCAAATTAAAAAGGCCTTGTTATCTGTTACACCCTAGATGTCGAATAGTGGTATATCCATGAGTTGGCAAGTAAAAAGAAAATGAGGTCAATGGTGATACGGATATATTAAATTGATCAATCCTCAATAGTATTGCTTCATAAATTCATAATTCTCTTGTGCTTATGGAGGACGTGTCAGGATATTACATTTACATGAATATGGATTCACATTATAAGCAATAGTAATTCTGCCCTACATTACTGCCAACAACATCCCCAAGCATAGATAAACAATTGTTAATTTTATTAAATATAAGTGCTTTAGAAGAGAATCCAAAGAGGTCATTCTATGTTAGGAAGTGCTTATGGAGTTTCCTGCTGAATGAAGGTTACCTTTGAGACTCAGCCTGAGTTTTTTTATTTTTCAGTCCAGACCCTCTTACTTTATAGCAGCGACAATGAATTGTAAACTAAATAGAAGTTGCTTCCATTGGGGAAAAGATGTGATAGAAGATAATCTATAAAGTATAATCTGCTTTGGGGATGTACACAATTACACATTAAGTATGTGAATGCTGTGATGCATTTGGGTTTGAACATTAAGTTGTTATTTATTGTTACAGATTCAAGAACATAATATCTTTCAAGGAGCTAGAGAACTAATTAGAGGTCAATGACATCCAAGATAGCCCATTTTAAATAAAGCAGAATACTTTACATTAATTTAATTTAATCTATATAAATGTTTAGATAGTTGCATGCAGGCTTCCCCCCCTCTTTTTATAGTTGCATTGATAAGATTCTAGGGTCTTCTGTTAGTTATTATCTATCTGTTTTTCATGAACAGCATTTTGAAAGATGATTAATTTTTATAGTTTTCAAAGCTATTATTTTAAGATTTATTAACTTTACATTGTTAGCTGTCTTATCTTTTGGTCTGCCCTATGATTTCCCAAAATTACTTAGGCTTGATGATATATCTGTATCATTAATTACCTCTCTTTTGAATGCTTGGCAGTTGAGCCCTTGTCAGTTACTTGAAATAAGGGAAAAGTTTCGTCAGCAGCCTAGGCAAGATCTTTCTCATGTCAACTATGAAGATGTTGAAGGGTATTTTGGAGTTCTAATTACTCTTTATTACATCCATAAGCTACTCTCAAGTCACGGAATAAGGCCAGCATATGAGATGCTCGAGAGAAAATTGAAGCAAGGGTATACTTCCTATTTACAGTTTATATATAAGCTAAGTTAGTTAACAAATTGAAAAAAAATGTTTAGTTTTTCTGTGTATATATATGATTTTTGGACCCTTAGGCAATATAAGAACTTACACTGGTGGTAAATGTCTGATGCAATAAAAGGAAGAGTATCGAAATTCTAAAAATATCTTAAAAGATAGTAGAGGACAGAATATCTAAGAGCATAGTTCAATGGCAGAGACTTTTCGGGAGTGATGATTTGATCATTAAACATCTCTACTTCCTTAAACACGCATTGCTGATTCCTCTCTTACCATATGGTCCACTTGTTGCTATGAATTTATGATATAGTTAAAGAAAATTAGCAGTATTTGTGTTCACGTTCAAAAGAATTCTGTATCAACATCTTTGGTAAGTTGGTAAACTAAAACAACAAAAACATGTTAGTCAGTTGCCATTGCCAATAGTTGTGTCATAAAAGCTATAACTGAATTAATTTTTAGATGCAATTGAGATGCTCCGTATTATACTTTTTTTATGGTAAATTCTTTATATTTAGATCACTAATTTGTAGTATTTCTATGTATACATTGTTGAAGTAGATTTGGAATGCAGTGATCACTGGTAACTGATACTTGTTTGCCTTTACTTGAATTAAAGGTCAAAGTTTTATTACATGTAAAGTCATCTAGCTTCATGATCTTAGTTGATATGTAGGGAGGTGGACTAAAAGGACTTTTTTGACAATGATATTTTGAGGTTAAAGAAACTTTTGTAGCCATGTTATGCTTGTATATTGATTTATAATTTATTTAAGGGCTTTGTAGAGATATTTTATTATGTTATGCATGGCATTTTCTATGAATTATATATATTTAAAATTTCAGTAAAATGATTCTATAAGGATACTGTTGTAAATATCAGAAATATTTTTGGTGATATCATGAGATATTTGTTTTTCTATTGCTATTATTTTTCTATTTTCTTCTTTTCTTCTTTAGGCATGATCTTTATCATATAAAAGGGAAATTGGTGATTGTACAAAGTACACAATTAATATACAGTTTCCTTTTCTTTCAACTGATACCTTCTTTCAGATATTTTGCAAAATTTATGAGTAAAAATGAAGTTATTCTGAAAGGAAAGCAACTAATGCAGCAAAGTCTGTCTCATGGAGCATCGAGTCCAAAGTTGTCCAAAATGCTCGAAGTATTACTGGAGCATTTCAGTAAGTATTATTCTGTTTGTCAATAGTGTTGGCTTCTAGCTTCTTATGATAATGTAATGTAAAGAAA
This sequence comes from Mucuna pruriens, assembly GCA_025330945.1. Classification (NCBI taxonomy): domain Eukaryota; kingdom Viridiplantae; phylum Streptophyta; class Magnoliopsida; order Fabales; family Fabaceae; genus Mucuna; species Mucuna pruriens. The sequence continues at coordinate 142,964 of JAENHJ010000033.1, forward strand.
ATTTTGAATTCTTTAGAAAGATATAATAGGTAAATGACTTTGATTCTCACAACGTATTATACCCAAGAAAATTGAGTTGTGACTGAAGACTAACTGTGCTCACCAGTTAATATAAGTAGGGAATTTGTTGTTAATTTATTATCAATTTCGTTTATGATTTTTTCATGCTTAATTTTCCAGTAAAAGGACTGGTTGTTATGAGTTTGCAGGAGTTTAATGATAACATTTAGCTTAACAGCTCCAGTTGTATTAAAAAGATGTTCGTTAGATTGACCTTTACATTGACCTAGGGGGTATTGGAAGAGCTTCTACCTACGGAGCTTATGATCTTCTATTAGCCCTTCTTAACTTATTTCAATAAGCTTCATGGAGAAAGCTTATCAACATAAGCTATTTTTTATTAACTTATTTCAGTAAGCTTCATGATCAAGTTTATTAATAAGTTTTCATGTAATAAACTTTTACTAAATAAATGTTTGATTAAGCTATTTATTCAAATGTGTCCCTAGCATATTAGGGAGGCTTGAGGTTTTTGAAGTTCATGAAATTTAAGATGGAGTCTGGAATAATGATTACATTTTGGTTCTTTTGTTTTTCTGTCTATGTGTTTCTCTCTAGGTGATACTTTTCCTTAATTTTCCAATTTTTCACTAAAAGGGATTAATCTATGAGAGGGTTGCATATTCACATTTGCTTTCTTGAGTTGTTGCATGATTGTTAGTTGCATCATGTAAGTTCCTGTTATTTGACATTTTGCTTAATATGGATTTTGAGAGTATATAGCTGATAGAAATTGGCTAAAATGTTTTTCCATGGTACTTCCATTTGGTTTGATGTGGAGAGCAAGCTGAATTCAAATACTACTGAAAACCTTCATTCTTTTTGTAGACAGCTGCCTTCAATAGTACTTCAATTACTCAATTGAAGTTAATTTTATTAGTGTCACCTTTGTCAGTGTAAGTGTGTAACGAGGAAGCATTGATCATCTTTTGCATTGTCCAGTTGCCAAAATTTCTAAGCACTGACATGTTCTCTGTTGGTGTTTGTTGATATTTAGGTGTTTTATGAACAAGGGGAGAGAATAGAGAGAAGAGATTTTTAGAATAATATTTACTTGTCTATTGTGTTGATGAACCTAAAGTACTCATCCCTTTTTATGCTTATAATCCTAACTAAATATGGAAATAAATCATAAAATATTAGAAATTATGGAAACTAAGAAAAAAAACTAATCTTAAGAGATAATTTCTAAGCTACTTTAAAATATCCTAAGTTATAATATTGATATTATGAGATATTCCATTACTTTCCTTCAAGTTAAAGTTGACTAAGCTTAAGCTTGCTACAAACAGACCCTTTCAAAATATTATGAGCCTCAAAAAACTTGTTTGAGGTGATGGATATTCAGTAGTTAGATTCCTGCAAGATATTCGCTGAGTGTACTGTATCTCACATGCTTGACTGGTTTTTGTCCTCAATGAAGGCTAGGCTTTCGTATGTTAGCAATGAAGGATTATAGTGTTAACAAATAGATCTGCCATGAAGGTTGGGCGCTCAAAGGGATGGTTGATTGACAACTTCTGGACAAGACAGAGGTGTCTCCACAAACACCCAAAGATCAAACCAGAATGAATCATCCTCAAGTGTGGCTAAAAAGATAGGGTAAACCAAAAGAGCTTTGCATTTTAGGGAACTCAATAGTGGAATAGTGGTAGAATAGGTCATGGAGGATGGTACCACTTTGATACCATGTTAATATTTTGGTGTTTTAGGAATACAAGGAGAGAATAGAGGAAAAGAAGAGATTTTGACTAATATTGTGTATTGTGTTGTATATTAATAAGATAGTGTGATGATAAAACCCAATGCACTCACCCCTATTTATGCTTATAATCCTAACTAAATAAAGAAACGAATCATCAAATATTAGTAAGATGGAAATTAAGAAATTACAGAAACTAATTTTAAGAGATAATTTCTAAGATACTCTAAAATATTTGATATTTTGATATTTGAGATATTCCAACAGTGTACTTGGGAGTTGGGATGCTATTCTTCTTTTAGGATTTGGTCAGTTATATTGTGTCATGGACTCAAGGCTGAGAGTTTTTCTTAACTTAGTTATACACATTTAGCCGCATATACTAAAACATTATTACAAGGTGATAGAATTAGAGTAGAGGTGTATACAAATTCTAGTGGGATCATGTCATGGAGTAAGATCAGTACAATTGATAGGAATCTAAAAAACAAAATTCTGAATAAGATGAGTTTTATTGAATTGAAGAGAGCTCAAGAGCTATTTTAAATGCAGAACTAAAAGAAAGAAACCAGAGCCTAAGTTCCTTAGAGAAAATATTCTCTTCCTAGCAAAAAGCCTAACAGCAAGCTATGATTTCCCATAACAGGTCCCCTATTCTCCACTCAGCTTACTAAATTTCCCTTTTTTCATGTGATCCCCCTTCCCTCTACTTTCCACCTCAGCTAACTAACTCCCCACCAGGTTCTTCTTATTCCTACTAGAATAAACCCTCCATATTCTTATAATGTGGGTTGGAGCCTAACTTAACTCTATAAAACTGACTTCTAAGGTGAAAATTTGACTATATCTTTAGTCAATGTAGGACTAAACCCTACAAAAAATGTTTTCACAGACTAAATTAAAAAATTCCTCCTATCGGATAGCACCTGTCTTTGAGACTTCTACGGGATATAGAAGTCTTTTAATCAATCATATTAAAGAAGTGAAGGGTTTGTTTTAGGGGTTCCGGGGTTGCATTTATGAAAATTCAAAAGATCATAGGTGTAGGACTTTATTATTCTGACATATTTTGGTGTATGTTTAGACCAATCTTTTTTAGTTTCTTCTGTTGTAGGGAGGATATGTTTCTTTGCTTTTGGATTTTCTTCTTTTCCTTTTCTAAAATGGTTCTTCTTGAGTTCTTGTGTTATAAAATTGAATTTGATTTTGAATTCTTTTTTTGACCAAAAGGATTATTCCAAAACAGTCTTAAACATTTTGGTATAAAATTTCAGCCGTTTGTAGTCAGTACAGCCTGTATTTTCAATGGGCAAAATCTTGTGGCTGAATCTCGGTTTATTTTTTGTTTTTCTAATAAACTTTCATTACACTCTTAAATGGATTATGTATACTGATAAACAAATGACATCTTTGGATGTGGTTGCAGAAACCAATGATCCTCAAAACTCCAGAGTAATTATCTTCTCCAATTACCGAGAAAGTGTCAGGTAAAATTAATTTGAGTCTTTTTATTTTCTTATTCTACACAGTAATTGGGAACTTCTGATCAAATTTGAAAATTTTCTTGTGTTAATTCGATGCATTCAGGGATATAATGGATGCACTTGGAGATATTGGGGAGTTTATTAGAGCTACCGAGTTTATTGGTCAAAGTTCAGGTATTTATGATGGTACTTTGCTTTAGAATGGTGTTTGTGTGGTGAACATAACAGTTACTCCCCAAAATAGATCTTATTTGGTACAGTATGACCAATGCAATTGACATGTGTGTAACTGTAAACCAGAATCACATATTTTGTTTCATAGTTCTTAAAACTGGTTATGTCATAACATGGAGGTAAATACCAGTACAGTATATTGGTAAGATATAAATAAATTAGTCTATGCTGTCAATTTTTTTTCTTGAGGTACACCAAACTGCTATTTATGGCAATACAACTTACAGATTTTATTCCTGGGTAAATTCGAGGGCTGGGTTTGTAAGTTTTGCTCTTCTGCCCTCCCCCCCTCTTTCTTTTGAAAGTGAGCTTTACTCTATTAGCTGCTTTTTTCGTCTATTCTGTCCTTATTTTTTTCCACGAAGCTTAGGAGGTTCCCCCCTCTCTCTTTAATAATACTTTTGTCCTTTAAACTATTAAGTTATATCAATTTTCTTATTAAAGAAGTTGATTGATGTTAATTTAACCCTTTTTAATGATAAAAAAAGACACTAAATTTTTTTTTTGTGATGAAAAGATTCATTTTATGTTTGGTTGTGAGTTTGGTAAGTGCATGGAGTAGTCAACTATCAAGTAATAAAGAGTGAATGAACATCATCCCATGAGGATTACGTCAATTATCTACTCACAAAAATATTGTTATTTGGACTTATTATTGAAGTGTTGATTATGGTTATTGGAAGAAGAACAAAGTAGAATGCAAAACGGAACAAACAAGTTAAAATAGTGAAAATTCACAACTTAAAGGAAGTTAGCTTGGAACCCTCCCAATTCTCACTTCAAGCTATCAAATCCCCTCTGAATTCAAGTTCTAACCTCCAATTAAAGATCAAATTTACTAGATTATGCTAACCTCATTTCCTCCAAACTAAAAACCCTAATTCCTCATGTCTTCCTAATTGGAACAAGCATTAAGTTATAGTGAATTGTTCCGAAGATACAATTCACTAACCAATTTTCCAATTGTGAAAGTGAATTTAACATCAATCCAAGGTTGATCGATTCATGGAAACATTAAGAGAAGAAGCAATCACTAAATTGAAAGAAAGCAACTTGAATTGAGATATGAGAATCCAATTAAAAAAGATTTCAGATTCGAACATAAAAAATCAGAAATTCATAGTGAAACTAAAGAAACAAAGGAAATATAAGAGAGAAGAAAGCACTTCATGATGAAAATTCTGTACAAGATCCTTGCTTCTGCAAGTCTCGAGCTCTTCAAGATATGGGTTCCCAAGCTTCTGCTTGAATCTCCCGCAAGAAGTTTGTTAACTCAGCTGTTAATTGATAATATACAAACTGGATGAATATGTTTAACATACATACATATAGTTGTTGATTGATTGTGCGCATAGACAATGTTTATGCAAAAAGTGCTCTGGAAAGACTTATAGAAAGGGTGCAAGCGTTTTTCTCAGAAAGTGCACCATAGACAGTAGTATGGTACATCACCTTAAAGCCATTCCCTCCTTGGTCCTATGGAGTTGAGAGGACAACACTAGATCGAAGTGGTTATGGGGCAATGCAAAAACCAATTAGTAGCCATTTACATAGAACATATAAGGCGATAGAGCATTATCGGGTCATTAAATTTGTAGCATAACATAGTTGTTAATTGCATTTTACTACAAGTTTTCCTCCATTGAAGTACAAATTCATATTTAGCAAATCTAGTATAGGGGCATTTTAACTTTCATAAATGATTTGGTAACATGATAATGTCATGTTATAAGTTCAAAAGTAAAACTAATGGAGTCTATACAAATAATGCTGAATCTTATTTTAATTGTTTTTTTCTATCTTGTAACTAGGGGTTTAAATAAGTTGAGCTAAGTTGAAAACTTAAAACTTAAGCTTTATTTGGTACTCAACTTTAAAGTTTTGGACTTGGCTTGTTAGAAAAATATGAAGTTTGAACTTAGCTTGTTTAATTTATTTATAGCTTGGTTATTTTTTATTTATTAAATATATTGTCAAAATGTTTTTTTAAGTTTATTAATATAGTGTTTAATGAACATTTTCATGCTAGATGAGATAAAAGTAAGAAAAAAAAAAGAATATTTGAATATAAAAATTATGTAATGATATATTTCTGGATCATATAAGTTTTTGATCCCCTATAAAAATTTAGATTTTTTGTTTTGATCCTTGTAAAATTTTTTACCATTATTAATTTCTCATTTATTTTTAGTCATTAATATTAGTCCCAATGAGGTTAATTTTTTTCCTTTTTATTGCCTATTTTTAGTCCTCTTAGGGACTAATGTTGATGACTAAAAATAACAGGAAACTAAAAATGGACAAAGAATTTTATAGGGACTAAAACTAGAAAGATGAAATTATATAGGAATAAAAAAACCTATTTAACCCTAAATTTTTGTAAGATAAATTATAATATACTAACTATATCTATAAAATTATCTTTCTTTATCATTATTTACATACACAACCTTTTATTGTGAAGTCTATAAGGCATGAATCTCACTCATTTGTATCAAACCTGAAGTTAAGTTTGAGCTTGTTTATTTATTGATACGAGACCCCTTGTTAGGAAGGTGTATGTGCAAAGGTAGAATAAAGACAGAGATAGGAACATGGGTACTGTTGTAACTAACTAACCGGTTGTACCTAATCCAGTTGTTTCTAGTGCAATAAATAGGAGAATAGTTTGAATTGGAAGGAGTATGTTTAATCATAACTACTAGAGGATCTGGGCACTCTCGAATTGTCGTGAGTTGTAGACGGTCTTCTTTCTCTTAGGTATACCGATCTAGATGAGTATACAATAAGAAATTCATATTCTTGTTCATTTTGTTCTAAATCCCTAATCCTTCCCTAATGCCAGTTGATTCTATCATTTATTAAACAAATGTGCTTTGTTGAACATTTAACGAATTGAGTTTGAATTTACACCCTTATTGATAACATTACAAAAGCTAATTTGAGAAGATCTTGATTCCTTTATGGATGGATTTGGACTCTCTTAATGTTAGTAAGTGTTAAAAGAGAGAAATAAATATTTTCTGAATATGATTGAGTGATCCTACCACCTAGCAGAATGATTTTATTTATAGCTAAGAGAATTACAAAGATAATTACTGCAAATTTGCAAGAGAACAATGAAGATATCACTACTTCCTTGAACCTAGCCATACCAAGTATCTAGGTAACTAGGAAAAATAAACAGTAAATAAGTTTTGTCTCCTTAAATATTCCTATTTCCAACACTCCTCCTCAAGTCGAAGAATAAATATTTTCCATTCTCAGCTTGCATACAATTCTTTCAAAAAGTGAATTGCATAACCCTTTGGTAAGAATATCTACAAGTTGATTTTGTGAAGGTACATTGGAGTACATATCAAGCTGCGATCGAGCTTTTCCTTGATAAAGTGTCTATCAACTTATATGTGCTTTGTTCGATCATGTTGAACAAGATTATGAGCTATGTTGATAACTGATTTGTTATCGCAATAGAATTTCATTAGTTTATCCCATTTAATCTTCAAGTTTTCTAAAATAATTTTCAGCCAAAGTAGCTCATAAATACCTTGTGTCACACCTCGAAACTTAGCTTTAGCACTAGACTGAGCCACAATATATTGTTTTTACTCTTCGAAGTTCTAAATTTCCTCTAAGAAAGGTACAATATCTAATAGTGTACCTTTGATCAGTCACTGAACCTGCATAGTCAGCATTAGTGTAAGCCTCAAGAATTGCATTTCCATTCCTTTTATATAACATTCCTTTTCTTGGGGTTTCTCTAAGGTACTACAAAATTCTATGAGTGACCTGGAAGTGGACTTCTCTCGGACAATGCATAAATTGACTAACTAAACTTACAACAATGCAATATCTAGCCTTGTGTGAGATAGATAGATTAATTTTCCAACCAAACGCCGATACATCTCCTTATCTACTGTTGCACTATCATTTGCATTACCCAATTTAAGGTTTGAATCCATGGGAGTACATATAGGTTTACAAACTGTCTTACTTGTCTCCTTGACAAATCTTTGCCATTTTTGTTCAGATACGAAAATGCCTTTCTTGGAGTGGGACACTTCAATTCCTAGAAAATATTTCAGCCTCCCAAGAGTTTTTATCTCAAACTCTTTACCTAGATGTTGACTCAAGACTTGTTGCTCCTTCCAATCATCACCGGTAACAATATCATCCACACACAGTAACAATACAATCACTCTCCTTGAAGTCGAGTGTTTGATGAATAAAGTGTGGTCTCCTTGGCTTTGTATCCTAAGGCTGTCATAACCTTAGTAAATCTCTCAAACAATGCTCGGAGGGATTGTTTCAACTCATACAAAGCTTTTTTTCAACCTGTAAACAGAATTGACAGCAATTTTATATTTTGGGGGAACCTCCATATAGCTTTCCTCCTCAAGCTCCCCATGTAAAAAGGCATTCTTCACATCAATCTGTTGTAATTCCAACCATAATTTGCAGCAAGAGATAAAATCACTCAACCTGTATTCATCTTTGCAACTGGAGCAAAGGTCTTTGAGTAATCTATCCCAAAAGTTTGAGTAAAACCCTTAGCAAGTAGTCTTGCCTTGTACCTCTCAATTGATCCATCTGCCTTATATTTTAGTATCTATACCCATTTACAACCAGCTGATTTCTTGCCTTCCAGCAAAGAAACCAGCTCCTATGTTTTGTTCTTCAATGCCTCCTTTTCTATATCCATGGCATGCTTCCAATTTTTATTAGAAGAGAGACAATTATGCTGAAGTGCAAGTACATGATGGATTTTCTAGTAAATAGGATGGATGCACAACCTCTCCTTCCATAGTGAACAAAGACCAAGAGAATAGAGACAATTAGCTGTTTGGATGAAAAAAAGATTGGTATTGTTTGAAAGACGCTGGAAAAGTCATCGGAAAAGTTGCAGGTGGCTGAAATGGTCACTGGAAAGGTCGCTAGAGAATATGACAGCTATTGGAAAGTGACCGGGAAAGATTATAGTTGCTGGAAAATGTCCCCGGAAAAATCCAACAGTATTTTTTAATGTCTGACAGCTTCAAGAGCCTAGTCAAACCTTCTACAGAGATGTTTTATGCGGAAGCAAAGTCTCCCTTAGATCGGGAGCTTTGATACTATGTTAAAGGAGAGAAACAAATATTTTTTGAATATGCTTGTTCCGCAGAATGGTTTTATTTATAGTCAGAGAATTACAAAGATAATTAATGCAAAAACAATTTACAAGAGAACAATGAAGATACCACTACCTCCTATGATGCATTGAACCTAGCTATACCAAGTATCTACTATCTAGGCAACTAGGAAAAAAAACACTGAATAAGTTTTATCTCAAAAAGATTTCCTATTTCCAACAGTAAGTAACAGGACAATGCCATGTTATGAATTAGATAGACACAGAATTTGTCAAACCTTGCTTACAAGTTATCTAAACTAATAGTCAAGCATACCTTCTAATTTAGTAAGATTTCATGAAGTAAGTCTTACATTGTTTTGCCCTCAACTCAAATAGTTCTTAATCATTGTTGACACCTGCATCACTTTCTTCTGAGAGTTTATTCGTAGGAAATGTTTCATCATCCAACATGTATATTTTCTTTTTTGTTTTCCTCCTTTTTTTTCTTTCTTTCTTTTTTGGCATTCATCATTATAAATTATTGTTTGTAAAAGAAAATCTTCATTTTAATGATCTACAGGGAAAACAATGAAAGGTCAGTCCCAAAAAGTTCAACAGGCTGTGCTGAAGGTATGTATTCTGTTTCGTATAAAATTCATACTCCTTCCATGTACTTACACAGTTCACCAACAGAAATTTCGGTCTGGTGCCTATAATGTCATTGTTGCTACGTCAATTGGTGAAGAAGGTCTTGATATCATGGAAGTTGATCTTGTCATATCTTTTGATGCTAATATTTCACCACTTAGAATGATTCAGCGAATGGGGAGAACTGGAAGAAAGCATGATGGACGAGTTGATATCCTTTGATTTTCAGTTTTATTTGTTTCTTGGCAATTGTTACTGCTGAGAAAGAAATGAACATTCCTAGCGTTCCCTATTACCAGTTTTGATGAAAAACATCTTGGGAGTTTCAATAGTTTTAGTTTTCTAGAAAGTTATAACTTACAAGTGTTTGTTTCAATGGTTCCTTAACAATCATTACTAGTTTTAGCTTGTGAAGGGACAGAGTTGAAGGGCTACTTGCGAAAACAGGCAAAGAGCAAGACTATAAGTAAACACATGCAAAATGGGGGTGTAAATAGCTTCGTCTTTCATCCTAGTCCAAGGATGGTCCGAAACCATCAAATAACTTTTTTTCTTTTTTATTTATGCCTTTTATCCATATCCTCTAAATCTTACTAAATACTTTTGTAGATTCCCCATGTCCTTAAACCAGAAGTTCAATATGTTGAGCTGTCCATTGAGAAATTTATTCCTCGTCAAAAGAATGTGAAAGATGATGAAGTCCACATTTCTCCATCAAAGGACAAACTCACTGTTGCTGAAATTGATTTACTTGAAACATATTTTAACCCTACTGAGGAAAACAATTGTAGAATGTCTCTTATTGCCTTTCCCCACTTTCAGACCTTTCCTTCTAGAGTGCATAAAGTGAAGCATTCCTCTGGAACATTGATGCTTATAGACATGATGCAGCGTTTGCAAGGACTAGTATCGTCTACAGAAGATGACAAAACTTCCTTACTTCAGGTTCTACTTCCTCTCTTACATTTGTACTACACTCTATCAAATATGATCAAAGTCATACCATGATCTGCCTTTTCTTTTTTGGTCAAATGATATGTCCATTTGAGTGATTCAGGAAGGTCTTTATTTGGGACATAGTAAGCCAGTTGCCACGATCAAACTTGATGAACCTAAAAATGGTAATGTTATCTGTTCAATTTTCTCTCCTGAATTTTAATGCCAAACAATAAACACTCCCAGTGTCAACATTGCAACGGAAAAGAGTTGTTGCTGTATTATAGTTTTTACCTTTTACTTTTCAAAATTATTTACTTGATGGGTATTCGTAATAAATGTCCTTTCTGTGAAGATTTTGCAAATATCATTAACATTTGAAATTTTGTGAATACACTGGCTAATGGGAAGTTCTTTTTGTTTCTGTCCTCTTCAGACAACAAATCATGCTCTAGGCATACAATGAAAAGGAATGTAATCTCTGTTAATTGTCTGGAGCTGGATTCATGTCATTTGGGGATTCAAAGTGAAGACTTCGTTGATCTAACTCTAGAAGATGGTACTTTCTGTGACTTGGGTAAGAATCAAGAAGAAACATGTGAGGGTGATGAGACAATTCCTGAGACTCCAATTGCTAAGAGAAGTGTCTCAAATGAAGGTGATAATTCTGGTCATATGGTAAATCTTATCGAGATTGAGACTTCCTCGTTGATTGCAGATGCATGCATTAATGGCATGAGAGACGAAGAACTTAGCCCTCGTTTAACTAATTTTATTAAAAGTGGTGTTGTTCCAGAGTCTCCCATTGATGAAAGAGGTGAGTGTCTTCAAGGTGATAAGTGAGTGCACAATATTTGAGAGTGATTACTTTGTTAATTGTATGAATGTGATTAAATAATTTGTCATAAATTGAATTTTTCAGGGAAATCAAGATGCAATTCTGTCATATGCGACTGTATGTTACCTGTTCATCTCCACGAAGAACAGGATGTTAGTTCTTTAAGCTCTAAGGAAACTGAAAAGGTCATTATTGATAGGAACACTGATACGAATGTCTGTACTTCCCCTGTTGTTAATGAAACTCAAACCCCTTTACTTGAGCTGAAGAATTGTGCAATTAGAAGACGACAAGTCTTCCTTTCTCAAACTGAGGAAGGCCATACACATAACACTGACCCAAGCTTCAGTGAAGAAGCACTTCCAGATTGTGGTGAAATGTCTGAAAGCATTAAACCTGCACACAAATTTAAAAGGTTGCGGAAAGCTGATGACTCTGAAAGTAATATGAATCAGAAAAACAATAGACTTTTTGCTTCAACAGCAAACTTTCTCAAATCATCTTCTGCCTCCAATCCCCCACAATATAAACATAGCCAAGGTGATTTTAGTTTGTCTAGTGCATCTTTTGTTCCTTACTTTTAATTGAAGTATTTTAAATCATATGTTGTTTCTTTGAAACCAAATTTGAAATATATTTAACAAAATTCTATTCTATAATGATGTGTTTGGGAGAACTTAAGGCTGTGCTGTTGCATCTTTTACTTTTTAGGTAAAAGGAAATCAACACACAGTGTGAGAGACTTCATTGAGGAGGAAGCTGAGTAAGATTTTGCTATAGACTCACTGAATGTTGCATTCTCATCCTTTGTTTTAGCATTTTTTGACATACAACATTTAGTATCATATCATTTGCCGATTCAAAAAGACAATGACTTATAAATAATCCGGATGTCATGGACATTTTGTGAGAATATCCAATCTCATGAGCTGTTAAATATCGTCAGGGTATCTTCAGATGCATATGTCTCTAATGATGAAGATGACGAGGATGGCAATTCATTTGACAGTTTCATAGATGACAGGACCAACCCTACAGCAGCCAGTCAACCTGAAGCTAGTAGAATGGACATGATGGCAATTTACAGGTATTTTATATTCCTCCCGTTTCTCTTTCCTCTTCATAGGTTTCTTCCCTAAGTAAAGTAGTCTGTCTGCATGATTCAAAGAAATTGGGTAGCAAAATGAACTGCTAGGTTCATCTTTTAGAAAAAAAATATTTGTAATGTGTAGCGCTGCATTCTTGTCATTATTTACATATTTATCTAAACGTGAGAACATCAGTGTTGTTATCGAGTCTTCTGCAATTACATGCGAATTTACAAATCACGTTTAATTAACTCTGAACTATAAAGTGTTATTATCGACTTCATAATAAAGCTATATAATTAGAATTAGCTCTGCTGCAGGCATTCTTTGCTCAGTCAAACACCGAGTAATGGAGGGGTTGATTTTTCTGCCACTTTCACTCCCGACCGTGTGACTATGGCAGCCAGTATTAATGAAAGTGGGGATTCTTCAGGGAAGACAGTCAATCATTTCCATACAGAGCCAACCAAACAGTCAGCCAATCGGACTTTGGAATCTGTTAGTATTGACCAGATAACCTCAGAAGCAGTGCCTTCAACATGTTCTCCTACGGGAACTGGGACAGAGATAAGAATTCGCAAACGAAGATTGGCATTTTACCATTCTGGACACTTCCCAAATATGAACCTTGAGCGAGAATTTGCACTTCAATCAAAGAAAGCGGTGGATGCCGATGCAACTAAAGATGTTCTATGTGATGATCAATTTTATAATGACCTTGATCTCGACGAGTTGGAGGCACAAGCAACTTTGCTTCTAAAACGGAAATTATTGTCAACTCAGAAGCAAGATACGGTCCCTCAATCTCATACACCCAACCTTGATATTTTTCAGTCTCCATCATTTGACCTTGGGATATGAAAAGCATGACATAAGCACTGATGCTCTACGGCACTTGCATTTGGAAATTACTGAATCAATGTGACATAAACTGGTATGAGAAATCTTTAGACTCCATATTTATAGTGGTGTTTTATTGTATAGTTAAACTAGTGGGTTGGTGGACCTTGCAGCCAAATTAGTTTGGATCAGCAGATGGCGCTGTTTGAAAGATGATAGGGTTATGGCTACATACACCTTGGTTGAAAGGGTATATTCATGCCCCTTGTATTTTTTACCGCTGATCTTGCAGGAAAAAAAATACTCAATGGTGGTAAAATTAATGAGAACCTGTTATGCAGGTAACTAGTAAGAATTTGTAAATTATAAGTTTTGTCCCTTAAAATAAATTTACGTTAATTTAATTGAGTCTAATTGCTTATGGCTTTGGTGTTTCAAGGTGCAGCTTGCTGTATCAAGTTTCTGTTTAAATTTTAGTAGTTAAAAACTCCTATTTGCTCACACTCCTGTATGTAAACCTTCCAGTCCAAGTTGAATTTGTGCATGCTGTGTGACATGTAATTTTGAAAAAAAAAATATCTTTCTTGAGGTCACGAGTTGAAGTTTAATTTGAAGTCCAAGATGGTTTGAGTTGCTGTCGAGTTTTGTTGCATAATGTATGATGGGCCTTTATATACAAACTTATGCCGACTGATTTTGACGGAAGTGTGGGAGCGTGAAGGGTGGGTGGCTGGGTAGAGGCGACGTGGAGGTTGGATAGCTGTGGTTTGGATTTGGTCCTGTCTTGTTGATAGTCAAGGTTCAGCGCGAGGGGTAGTACCAATTGTATTGTACAGTCTTTCTCTGAATGAATGCCTAATGTAATGAAAAAAGAGTAACTACGGAATTGGAGATGGACCAGCATATGGAGGCAATGCTGCATCTTTTTGGATTGTTTGTCACCTTGTAACAGAGATTACAAGTTTGCTGTGTAGAGAAGGTTTTCTAACGGGATGGATTTAGGGTTTTTTTATTGTCAATGGAGAGAAAAATATTACAAATACTGATGTGGCTATTAGTGATTATATATCAAGTGTCGCATTATAAAAAAATGTCATCACACCATTTTAATTTATAATTATTTTCTTGTATGAAATATTAAAATAAAAAATTATAGAGATAGAAAATTAACCATTTTTTTATCTAAACTAAAAATATATTTATGCACGTGAAGAAAGTATTTAAACTTTTAATTAAATATTAATATAAATATCAACAAAAGAATTAATATTAAAATACTCTTTTTTTTAATATACACTTAACTATAAAAATATTTTAGAGATCGATAACAACTTATAACCTAATTTATATTAATTATAGATCAAGTTAGAGTTTTACAAAATAAATTGTGTCAATGATTTTAAAAAAATATATTTGGTTAGATTAATTTAAGGATAGGACAAATTTATCTAATAAGTTTAATATGAGATATGTTTATAAGTAGATTAACAGGTCAAGTCAACCTTTAAAAAAAAAGTTAAGAATTCTAAAAAAAACCTCAAGTAATAGGTCAAATTTAGTTCTTGAATTTTTTTAAATAGGTTATGCTTGTTTAAATAAAATCTTATTTGATCCAATTTATTTCTATCCTTATTTACACAATTTTTTCTTCTCCTTCTCTCATTTTCTTTCCTCCCCAAGCTCCACTCCTTCGTTCCGAACCAATTAGTTAAGAACTTTTCACCCCTCTTAAGCTTCCATCAAGATAAATAATGTCAACTCATATCTAACCACTCAACTTACATGCAACTCCATATGATAAAGGAATAAATTATTAACAAAAATTTTAGGGTGTCTTCTCCTTGTCACTGCCTCCCTTCCCCCCAATTTGTTTCTCCTTCATCAACATCAACACGCACAACAAGTCATACACCATATATATTCTCCTCCTCACCTCTTAGGTTTGATGAGTAGTGGCTATTAGTGCATATGACTCTATGGAGAGTATCATGGTAGGTGATATTTAGCTCTTATTAATGACTATAATGGGTGATTGAGTCATAATATTGATTGTTCTAGTATGGACATTAACAATGACTTATGGTACCAATGCATTGTGCAATAAAGTGCAATTTGATCTTGGAAGTGCAATTTTTTGTGTGCTAGTCATAGGTGATGGTGCAATGGTGGTTTAAGGATAACACTCTAGGTCAACTCTATGACAATAATTTGCATAAACTTGATGTCATGATTTTCATGATTGTTTAAATGAAATAAAGTAAGTGCATCTCAATCCAATATTCTTTACTAAAATTGTTGAACATGAGACAATATTGATAATTATGTAGTCCAATTTTCATGATGGAAATTTGTATAAGCTTAAGTGTGTTGAATGTGTGGGATATTAAGTGTGTCAAGAGGGAGAGAAAAAAATATAAGGTATTTTAATATTTAAATATTTATTTCATATTAATATTTAATTTAAGACTTAAATATTGTATCGTTTCGATAAATATATTGATTCTTTTACTTTTACATATATTTTTTTTGGCTCTGTTATATTTTATTTTATTTTATTTTAATATTTAATTTAAGAAAATAATTAAAAAATAAAATGATAGCATGATAATTTTAATAATATAACATTTAATATTGTGACACTTGATAATATCATTAATATTGGCATTTTATTTATCGAAGTTAGATATCAAAAACTAAAATGCAAAACAAAACAAAAACTTATATAAACTAAAAATAAAAAATATCATATTTATAGAAAAAAATATATTTAAATTAAAAAATATAAAATATTTTCATATATACATCTCTGTACATTGTAAAATAGTCATCTAATCATCTTTATTTTCTTTTTTTATTAAGTTTTAGAAAAGACCTAAATAATATTAAATGTATTATGTAATTTTTTTTAGTATTACTCCAACATTTCTATTAGTATTAAGATAAAGTTTTTTTTTTAATCTAAAATATTTTTCGGTGAAGAGATAAAGATTATTAGTGTTAAGTTAAAATCAATTAAAATATAAACTAAAATTATTGATAAATTAATGTTTCAAAGAACTTATGTAATTTATTTTTTCAAGAACAAAATTAGTAGCTCAACATTTTTAGAAGAAAAAAATGGTTTTTTTTTAGAGAAAGAATAGATAAAAAAAATGTGTAAATAAATTTAAAAACAGCCAAAGAAATGGATAGTAACAAATGATAATAGTATGATTTTCTCTTTCTTTTATTCAAGAGGGCACACAATTCTATTTAAATTATTAACAGTCATGCTGAAATTAATTCTTAATGATGAGGTTTTTCATGCACAACTCATTCAAAACTTTGGATAAAGAAAATCAATAGTTACCCACCACCAAAACAATCATTCATTAATATACTAATATTTAAATACTTCTAGTCTAAATTATTTTTTTTAGTTTTGGTCTCTATTTTAATGGTTCAGTTTTAAGTTCCAAAATATCAAAACCACTAGGAATTAATCCTTGTTAAATGAAACAAAACCGAAACATAGGCAATAAGGCAGAGAATAATTCCTTGTAATAAAAATTAAGAAAAATGATAAAGATTAAAAATGTATTTAAATTTAATCTTAATCTAAAAAATTCGAAACATTAGTAAATCTATACGTACCTGTGATAGAAATGCAATTATCACAAAAAACTTTATATTAGCAATACATATTCCTTTCACAAGTTTCACTATCCACCTATACTTTAGTGCGACAGATAATTAGCCTGGGAGATCTTCTAACTGGAGAAATAATACTGGCCACTGTAGCTTTCTCATCTTCTTTAGACATTGTTTGACTTGTTTTGGAAATGCTTCTCGTTACCATCCTATTACAGGAATTGCTGGCATCCAATGCCATCTTTTGCCTACTACGCTGCTTCTCCTTGCGATAAGCTGAGAACTGATCTTTTTTTATTTTCTTTGTGGAAGATGGAGATTTAACAGCACTTTTTCCATAAGGGCCTATACACTTGTTAGAATCATACATACCCATCAAGGATTGACCAGTTAATGGATTTCCAGCTTGGCTTTCAACTGCAATATCTGAGGTTCCTTTTTCACCCTGCAGCTGGGACAAGTTAAGACTCGCTGCTGTATTAAGTTGACATTTCATGTTATCAGTTGATTCTGATTGCTTGGAATCGTTCCCAAAAGAAATTCCCAGCCCATTGCAAAGTTTCTTTGGTGCCAAAAAACTATTGGACAATATAGAATCCTGTGGCTTGGTGAAATCATTATCGCAAACAGAAAATGGCAAAGCATCAACATCCCTCTTCTTTGAACAAGCACTTGAGTCAGCAACCGCATTGATATCTTCATCTCCAAAACAATGAGCTGAATATTTTTTCCAATCGTGTGGAAATCCAACCAAAAAGTGTTGACATACCTGCTAAAAGAGATTGAATTTCAATTTTGAATCTATCAAAAAGTAAACTGAATACTTAGGATATGTAGTTAATTCATTCAGATCCTTGTGAAAGAATCATGTATTTAAATTCATTCACATCCCACCAATTTTGAAATTTATTTTGATGAATGGATAGTATTTAAAATTGAAAGAATCATTTGGTAGTGAAAAATGAAGTTATTAGAATAACTGGAAGCATGTATATGAAAAGCTAAAGTTGTTGAGTGATTGTTAGAAATAACATCTCAAAAAGTACCCATTTACCTTGTCAGAAGAACGAAGGTGAAATAGTATGAAAAACATGAGAAACTTAAAAAAAAAAAAAAAAGAATGTAGATGTACCTCCGAGGGGACGCCATTGTGACACGAGCGAGAGGTGTTGATGAAACCACGGAAAAGAATAGTAATGCCATCTTGAGTGTGGAGGACATTGGCCTCTTCTCTCTCTGCAATCACTGTAGACAAAAACACTCTTTCTCTTTCTCGCCTGTTTGTGTACAAAAATTACTCCACAAAACAAATTCCAATTCCAATTCCATTATTATTAATATTAATATTATTATTATTATTATTATTATTAAATAAAAAGAACTTACTCATCGGAAGCAACGCCCCCAACGGCTAAACCCTTGCGTTGCTTGACCAGCCACCATTCGTGTAAGAAAATCTACAAAAGAATAGATTGAGAGTGAGATTGGAAGAAGAAGAAGAAAGGAAAAATTATAAGGCAAAGACATTAATAAATAAATACAAGAGATTTAGGGGGAACGGGGATGCTCTTCGAATTGCTGCCCGCCATTCTCCAACACTGCTCTCAATTGCTTATTGCTTCTTAAACTCCCTTTTACCCTACGCTATCCCACTCAATTTCTCCACCTTCAGATTATTCATATTAACTCGTTATTATTAAATATTTTAATAACCTGTCACATCATTAATTATTCCTAATATAAAATTAATTAGTATTACTACTTTTTTCCTATTTCATGCTATTAACGACTAATTCCATGTTGTGTATTTCTATGGGTCACTAGTTTCATAAATTTTTTTTAGATAGAATCAAATATATATTGTTTTTTTTTTAATTGTATCATCCTAATAGTATCTTAACTTATTATGTTAACCTATCGAGTTAATCACTACGCAATGATTACAATGTAAATAATTATATATAAATTAATCAATTGTTAAATAAAATTAATTTTTCTATGTGTAATTAATTATGTGTAATATTCTAACAGTAATAACTATTTGTTGTTCAAAATAATCATCATTAGATATTTTAGTAATTTAGTGCCAATATTAATTATGTATTTATAATTATACGCAGTCATGCTTATTTACTCTTAACTTTTAAAAATAAAAGTAAATATAATTAATAAAACAAAAAAAATGATAAAAATGAAAAAAAAACAAAATAATGGATGATCAGCTAACCAAGCATGCAAAATCTAAATTCGATACCCCGAAACCTACAGAGGTATTGGTTTGGTTCGGGTTAAAGAAAATAAATCATCTTAATTAGTTTGATTTATATAGTCAAGTTGGTAAATCAAATGGAACCAATAAATATTATGGTAATACATGAATAAATTGTTACGAAATTATTATAATTTAATGATTTTGAATTTAAGTTATGAATATTGTAAAAAATATGTATTGTCTTAAATAAAAAAAATATTTTTATATTTAAAAAATAAATAATATATTAAAAATTAAAATATTATAAAATTAAATTTATAATATAATCACATAAATTATGTTAAAAGAAAATGACGCGTAGTTTATATAAAGTTTTAAAATAGAGAATTCTTTCTTAAAAGTAGTTTATAATTTTTTTTAATGTTTTTTTCACTCCTAATAAATTCACCTTTAAAATGATTTTGAAACTAATTTAAGATGTTAGAATGAGAATAATTTCATGTTTGAAAAGTAACTCATGATATCTTCATCATAAACGAGCAAAGATTCAAGAGATATATTATGCAATCAACAACATGTCTTGTAGAGAGATTTGAATATATCTTTTTCCTTATGCAAATTGTACGAACACAAGGAATGTTTGGTAATGTCTCCTAGGTGGATGATATTTTCTCGATTTCTTTTTAGATGATATAGTGGGTGAGTTAATGTGAATTTTAAGTTGAACATGAGACATTTAGTTTATATTAACTATTGCTCTATTAATCTGGTTGCAATACTAGATATCAACAAATGATTAATACTTGTCCACACTAAAGGGTTTACCAATATTTTCTTTGAACCGAACACCTAAGCAACCCTCAATATTTGCATTTGTTTATGTTATAACTTAGTATTAGAGATTAATGAACTTGTGATCCCACTATGTTCTTCTTCCATAACTATTTATGAGGTGAACTAAGTAAAACATGCTTTATGAAATGATCCCACTATGTTCTTCTTCCATAACTATTTATGAGGTGAACTAAGTAAAACATGCTTTATGAAATAATGTAGTAGATTGTATTTTTATTTTTCACATATTTTTTTTATTATTGTTATTGATTAAGTTGATATTGCTTTTTTTTTATGAGATTATTGATTGATTTAGATTATGTTATTATTGAACTTCATAGTTTTTACCCCTTTTCCAAAAAAAAAAAAACAAAATCACACTATATATATATATATTATTGTAATATAGTCTTATCCACATCTAACAAACATAATATATATTATTTAAACAATTAAGTATATATCAAGTATTGAAAACACTATAAAAATTTATTACATTTTATTTTATTATAATCTTATTTAACTCTCAATATATCAGTAATATTATATCAATTTATCTATTTTGAATTATCTTATAATACAGTCTCCTAACATGTTGTTAGTATAAGTAGTTTGATATTTATGTATCTTAACTAAAAACTGAATTCAATTTTTAACCTGCACGTGAAAGAGTTAAAAATATCACTTTATTTTAAAAAAAAACCTTCTCCTAAAAGTAATGTTAGATGAATATAAAATATATTTTGGAATTTTACAAGTACAATATATATTTTAAAATTTTACAATTAACTTGAACTATACAATAATTTCTAGTTTTTCATGCTATTAATTAATTAACTATAAAAAAATACTTATTTGTAATTTAAAAAAAATATATAAAATACTATTAGATAATATGGTGATAGAGGACTTAAATAGTATATTTAAAAATTTAAATTGAAAATTTGTTGTATTTGCTTTCTTGAAAAAGAAAAAGAAAAAGAAAAATATATAAGTTTTTGCATATGGGACGATAAAGAGGAGGGAATAAAGTTAAAAAAGAAAAAAGAAAAGAAAGATTGGCAGAAGGGTTAAGGTGAAGGAGTGAAGATGAGTTGGTGTTCCCCAACAGTATGTGTATGTTCGTCTCCGCTGCCTCAACTTGCACAGTCTGGCAGGCACAATCACAATCCCAATCCCAATCCCAATTCACTTTCATTTTCATGGCTTTCTTCATTTCCCACTTTAACTTCAACTGCTTCTCGCTCCGCCAAAATCCCTCCCAATCCCTCACGCTCCGATGTAACTACTCTCCTTCCTTCCCTTTCTCTTTACTTTCATTTTTTTTTAATAGCTTTATCTTCAACAATTATAAAACCCCTGCATCATATTATTACTTTTATTCTTACCTTCCTTTTTGTAATTTTTACCTTTCATTCCCAACCCCAAATTCTCCTTTCCATTTTATCATGCCCAATCCAATTTCCACATTCATAAATCCTAATCACATAACTCTTTGTCTGTTGAGTTAATTGTCTCTGATTTGAGGTCTCCTAGCAGAAAACAGCGACATGGCCTTTATAACAAACTCCTTCTAGAACCTAGCTCACTCCTACTTCATATTATTACTGTGATTTCTGCTTCTCAAGCTTTCTTTTGCATTTTCTTTTTACCTTTCGTTTCAGTTTTCCATTTTATCATACTCTCTTGGGTTAATAAATCCAATTGCCACATTCCTAATCACATAACTTTCTGTCTAAGAAAGAAAAAACTTAAAGTTAATTTTGATGCTTGCTTGTTATGTTGTTCCTTGCAGTATTCATGACACATGATCTATCATTCTGATTCTGAATTGCTTATACTTTATTATAAGATTGATCAAGTACCTTTGGACTTGATTTCTTTTTTCACAAGAAAAAAATATTGTTACTATGTCTTATTTTTTTGTGACATTATGAACTTCTGTTAGGGATTGTGAATTATGAACTCTGAACATTTTGGAGACATGAAGAAATTAGTTGTAGTTCTAAATATTCATGGCTGCTGCTGGCTTAAATGTGTAGGATTCTTTCATTAGAGCTGCCTGGACCCGAAGATCTCGAGGTGAAGCTGCAAAGAAACCTCACAGGAAATCATGGAAGCAGAGGACAGATATGTACATGAGACCATTCTTATTAAATGTTTTCTTCTCAAAAAGATTTATTCATGCAAAAGTGGTACACCGAGGAACAAGCAAAGTGATTTGTGTTGCTACCACGAACGCCAAGGATCTTCGAAACTCCCTTCCATCCTTGACAGATCACAACGCTTGTAGAGTAGTTGGAAAGCTTATTGCTGAGCTATCAATGGAAGCTGATGTATATGCAGTGGCCTATGAACCGAGAAAGGATGAAAGAATTGAAGGTAGACTAGGGATCGTTCTTGATACTATTAAGGAAAACGGTATTATTTTTGTTTGAGCTCGTTTCCTATTGTTTTAATATAGCCTCCTTGCATGGATTGTTACAAACTCTATTTGATTGTGTATGGATCCTTTGTGCATTAATTTGATCGATGATGAATTAAATCTTGTGGTTTTTCTATTAAATTATTTTTGGTAGCGGTATGTGGCCAATTTGATTATTGATCTAGTTGTTTACGGTAAGGAGGTGATGGTATGAAGGATTCCAGAACCAGAAGAGCATTATTGTTGAGTTTCTAGGGTTTTTGCCTATGTTAAAACCATAAGAACCCACAAATAATTTTGAAGACATCAAGACAAGACAAAATTTAGGTTCACAAGGGCGCTTTCGATAAAAATCAGAGTTACTCTCACTAATTTGCGCAATAATAATTAAAAAATCAACACACATTGCCAAAGTAAAACTATAGTTTTAATAGAACAACACTACTCATGGTATTTCAATTAAATTTTGTCCCCATTTTTGTACAACTAAATGTATCTTCACAGACCAAAAACAAGGTGATAGATTATCTAGTTAGATTTTTAAATAACGTCAAACCTTTGAGTTTAAATTATATATACAATAATTATTTAATATCAAACAATTTTAGGAAAGTTTTCTTAAAACAAAACTTAAATGCAATAAGTATTTTTAATGTTATTCTTTAATCAAAACTAAAATTACACCATAATTTGTAAGACAATTTATCAATGTGAAACTTATTCATATAAACAAATAATACACATAGGTGTTTAAGTTTTTGTATTTTTTATTATCAAACCTCATAATTATGAATTTCATACACAATAACAATAATAATAACTTTATCTTCCAAATAATGCTATTGAACTTGGTCAGAAATCAAATTTTTATAAAGATTATATTATCAGAGAATCTGTTTTAGTAATTTTTTCAATGTCTTTCTTAATCTTACTTTATCTCTTGGATAAAAATCATGTCAATTTTCTCGAGAGTGTTTCTAATAATTTTTTTTACACGTATCAAACTACCTAATCAATTTTCTATCATTTTCTCAGTGAAACTAAGTTTGTATTAGGTGAAATAAGAATGAGGGAAATAGGAGGTATATGATGAAATTCATCTGTTTGTTTGTAACTAAGATAAATGACTAAATGAGAGAGATGCTAAAAATCCATGGCGCCACCTGAAACGATTTCTTCTCTTGCAAGGCGTGATTTATTGAGACAAAATTCAGCAAGCTATACCAGACGGAGAGATCTGGTCCTGAAAAAGTATAAATCCAGTCTTGAGTTTCCAAGTCCACACTGTTATTGGTCTTTCCCTCCTTGTTTGGTATAGCTTGTTGCAATCACTGAGACCTTGGAGCTGATTGTTGGATTCAACAATAGGTGCAATAGCTTTTGATATCACTGCCTTATCAAGGTAAGAGTTGCAACTAATAGGTACTTTCATAACATTGATGTTGTCATTCATTTCATTTGTTTCACATTGATCGCGCACATTTAAACCAGTAAAGGTTTTTTTTTTTTTTTTTTAACATGATTTCATTCAATAAGCATAGGGAGGAAGAAGTTCTCTGGGCCTTTTACATTTATCAATCTTTAACCTATCTAGAGGTGGAAGAAAAAGAAGTTCCAACCCTTCCATATTCACACCAGAAACTACATTAATTTGATTGAGACAATACATTGCACGTTTCCCCCCACTGTTATAAGCCCTTTTTAAAAAGGATAAAAACATATTTTTTATTACCTCTTTTTTTTTTTTCCTAGCCTCACGCTTCACATCATCCCGTGTAATACAAAATTTGTGAAGAAGTAAAGATTTGCGTGAGATTAATATTCTCGCTCGGACAATCGTTACGATGACATTGATGATTTAAATCATTAGATTATTATAATATTTTGGATCATGCACGATAGCATCTATTGCACCCAATAGAAGTTATTAAAAAACATTACATTATATTAATCGAACGGTTCAAAATACTTAAATAGTATTCTAAAGTTGTCACTACAATGTTCGAGAATCAAAATCCAATCACATTTATCCAACATCCAAGCAAACACTCACTTCGTTACTTTTCAATATAACTAAGTAACTAAAAATAAATCAGGCATCAATACAAATAAAAATTTTCAAATTAGCAGAAGAAATAAAACATATTTTTCTATTTAAAATTCTGTCTAATTTCTTTCTTAAATTTATTTTTTATCCAAATAAATTATTATCGTCACATTAATATCTATTCATATATAATTATTTTGTATCTTATCTTTTCTCATATAATCATACATCCAAATTACATAAAAAAAATAAAATAAAAATTAGACTTTATATTCACTTTTAGCAACCGAAGGATTTATAGTAATCTTATACATAACATTGTAAATATGCATAGTTTACTAATTATTTCAAACTAGACATGAATAATTGATTCAAGATTTTCATAAAATTCAAGAATTTCAAATAATTAATTTCAAGGCATTCAGACTATGAAGTACGGAATACTCTAAGATGAAACTCCAGTTTTTAAATCTGATATAAACCCAAAAAACAAAAACAATATATTTTACGCCACACTTCAAATGAACTTTTATTTTTTTGAAAAGACAATTATTCAAGCTCTGGCCACCCTTTTATAAAGGGTACACCGACACGATGGAACAACTTTTATCAATGAGATTTTGTAATTATCCATTTCTCTGCACCCTGATTTGTGCACCCCTTTTGTCTAGGATGAGTAAGTACAAAAGAAACAAATGTCTTAATGCGTCATAATTTGTCCACCCCGATGGTTACATGGATCCCTCGATGTCATTGAGGGATAGTAATAACAAAGGAAACATATTAAATAAAATGTTAATTGTCCCAAGCTGCCCGTTAAGAATTAATGCGTCATAATTTTATAAATGACGCAGGAAAACTGTTCGTAAGAAGGGTACATTGCAAAAGAAACAAAATGATCCTACCTGAGTTCAATAACAATATTGTAATTTGCAAGGGACATGCTGGGTCTATCATTTTCCTTACCTCTCTTTGATCTATCATTTTCAATGTTTATCTACTTATTTATGAGTTTCTCAATCTAGATCAATACAAGCAATACGCTCTTTAATACATTCTTTTGGACACATCATTATTGATTGAAATTTATTAAAAAATATATAATTTGATTAACTCATTTCTTATTTAAAGAGTTCATTCATGATTTTATAATTTTCAATAAATTTCAACTAATAATAATAGATAATGTGTCCAAAAAAGTGTATTAGAGTGTGTTATTAGCATTTTTCTTTTGAGAGAAGTGCTGGCAACACACTGCTTTTAGATACACTGTCTATTAAAGATGTAGTTTTCAATAAATCTTAACCAATAATAGAGGAGACAGTGCGTCTAAAAAAGAGTATTAGAAAATGTGTTGCTACTTGCTACCATTTTTCTCCCAATCTATTAACGTGGATTTGCCTTCATTCCCAAATGCTGGGTTGTGCCTACGGTCTCGCCGACTATTCGATGTCCTTTATAGCATCCTGCATTATAACGTTAATAAATGTTTTTATTAGTGAGTCAAATCAGGCATTAACTAATTATGATAGAGACAGAAATGCAACAGCTTACATGTGCAAGGTAGAAACAAGTAAATTGCAACAGTATTATTATTTTATCGTTACTATCCGAAGGCAGTGAACCAGTGACTTCTGAATGGTGGATGTGTGCGTACTTATAATTATTACAAACTCCAGGAGAAGAGGGGTTGGGGGAAGACGAAGATTGGTTGAAAGAGGAAAGTTGGCCTTGCTCAGGTTTGAATGTAAGTCAGGACTATAAAGGCAGTATTCCATTGTTATCAGGAATTTGTAAAATGGTAAATATTAAAACATACAGATATCTTGAAGAAATGAAAAAAGATAATGGTGAAAAGAGAAAATGATGGTTAAAACATGTTCACTAATCAAGTTACATCAGCAAATTGTATCCACGAAACTTGTTCAATAATCATCCAACCTCAAGACATCCTAAGTAATTGATTATTAACCATCACAGCAGTAAAGAAAGAGGGAGGGAGGATTGTATATGACCAATCACATAGAATTTTAACATGCTCTGTCTGTTTTTCCCCAAGATAGAGAAAAATTATCTAAACAACTAATTGCTCCAATAGTCAATACTCTTTAAATTCTTTGCATCTTAACCAAACAAAACCAAAACTTTGTCCCAACTCCCAAGTATTTACACTGTCGCTGACACACTAAGAGGAAAACATTTCATGTTTGTTTGCTATCCCATACTAAATATAACAAAAATACAATTGCAAAAATACCTTTGCAAGTCGTGTGACATATGCAGCAGCTAATGCAGTGGCCAACAGTCCCAGTCCAAGCGTTAACAGCTGACTGTTTCCTCCAAATATATTATTAAGTTCAGATTCATCTTGCTGAAATGTAGAAGCAGTAATTACATTAAAGAGGAAATCAATGAAGTTACTCTCTATCCATAACTAAAAGTAAAATAAAACCATTAATTTGATGAATTGCAAAAGAGAAGGGCAAAAATTTGCTTCAATATAGTTTAACACAAAATTTGTACATATTCTACAACCAAGCAGTCCTGGCTAATAATACTATTGCACTTTAAAACCATTTCATTTCACAAAGCAGATGACTTAACCAACACCATAACTTAACCATCCTGTTAGAATATACGGATTATTATTGTTTTAGGAGTCTTACAAAATTATTAGTCTGATGGGGCTGTGCCTATACCAACAGTACTACACTAGGAATTGACTTAGGTTATTATCCACCTTGCTTAAATCCTATGGTTTAGAGATCTCTCTATTTCTTTGTTGTCTTGTATGATGGACCCAATATACTTATATCACGTGTCTTGCATTATGGTATAATCTCCAACTTTCACCTCTAAGCTAGGTTTGATGCACATCCAAGACCAAGGTAGGAATTTGAAGTTGAATCTGTTGTGACTCCACACTGTAAACAACGTAGCAAAGCAGATGACCTAACCAACAATAATTTTAACCATCTTGGCAGAATATTACGATTCTTATGGGAACCTTACAATGTTATTAGTCAAATTGGGCTAGGTATATACCAGTTGTACTACACTAGGAATTGGCTTAGATTGTAAATAAAAATAGGTATTAGTGGTTTGTGTGAAAAACAAGGATAAACCATACAGGTTGTGCAAAGTGATAAAGAGCACAAGCCAAAAATTAGATAACTGAGAAACTGATTCTATTGATTCAACCATTTACAAGTGAAGGCTCTTCTCGGGAAAGAGAAAAAGACTAGAGAAAATTGGAGAGAATCTGTGTTTGAATTACACACCAGGTGATATTATATATAGATGAGTTGTGATTTCTAGATATCTCTAATCATTGTAATTACATAGACAATCCCTTACCTTTTTTCTTTGCATTAACTCTTAAGTCCCCCTCAAGCTAGATCATATAAATCATATGCACCAACCTTTTTACATATATAACCAATTTGGGAACCTCTCAATGACTTAAAAGACATCTACCAATTGATCATTTGAATTTACAAAGGTAATTGTAATTTCACTTGTGCTTTTTATCTCACGAGGTAGTCTTCTCTACCGCTCTAGGTCTAAAAACGGCACCCCTAACCCAGTACAAGCTTGGTATTAGGATCCATAAGAGTGACCACAAGCTTAACATTCATCAATCCTATTTCTTCTAAAATGTCCATTACATACTTTCTCAGATATCACAATACCATTCTTGGATTGTGCCACCTTTATTCCAAAAAAGTAACTAAGTCGGCCAATATCTTTTGTGATAGGATCAAAGGAATGAGAGGGAATAGGAAGACTTAGAGAAGAAAAAAGAGAGATTGAGAGAATACAAAGATAAAGGTAAGATACAGGAAATGGCTTTTTCCTGTATTTCCAATTGATGCAAAATGTTCGCATGGAGGCATGTCAGCAACTTTCCAGCAGCAGTGCTTAGAGAGTTAGAGGGTAGGCTGACCAGCAATCTCTGAGGCAGATGAGGGTGGTTCCTGACAACAACTACAGCCCCTGTGTTGATGACTGAGTGAACAACTAAGATTGGGATTTCAGTGCCTATGGCAGTCGAACAACAATTTAGGTTAAACCAGAGTGCTTCAGTACCAACTTGAGAGAATGAATTGTGTTATATTACATTAAATAATGTATAGCATTTACCTACATGAATTACATAATCAATCTCCTAGGTTTAGAATGAGCTATTTAAGGAAACTAGGAAAGAATCAAGGAAAACAATAATCTGAATAATATCAATATCTCAACAATATATATAAGGAGTGATTTAAGTAAGAACAGTTCTCATTTTAAGAAAGTGGAAACTTTAAATTTGGGTCATTCAACCATACACGAATAGTCAAGATTAAAAGTTATTTAGTAGTCACATGGCCACTAAAAAAGCCATGTACATTTTTCTTTTAATCTTAATCATTCAAATATTAAGAGATGTTCATATTTGATATGCTTCCTATATAGGAGCAAAGATTTGAATCAATATAACAGCTGTCTACAGCTATGTAAAAATAGTCCTAGCTGTACTAACTTGTTGGTTGATAAACAAACAAAGGCAAGGGAACGGACATACTCTAACTATTTGTATCTATAACAGATCATATCATAATATTTTCAACAGCAGTGTCTCCTCTCTCTCTTTTCTATCTTTTCCCTGTAATTAATTACTTTTTTTTTCTGCAGCCTGTGGGGATCCCAATGGAATGCTTTTGTTTAATTGTTTGGTGTTCTCTTCTTCTATTTCCAGTGGCTATATTCGTTTTTCCAACCATCAGTCAGGCTGTATTAAAAACCCTTCATTCTCCTTTTTCTTCCTCTGTTGTGCCTTATAGCATTCACAAATTAACATTCCAAGGAATCTTTTATACTCAAAAAGTATTTTTATTCTCTTCTAACAAATATGGGACATCTTTATTTTTCATGTCACTTTTCTAGGAATTTTAAAATATTCCTTATACTAAACACCACCTAAGAGATACCTCTTGCAATCATGGATGTCAACCAACATAAAGTATCAACTAGCAACCACTAATATCAACAACAATGGTTTGTTTGTAAACTAGAGCCCAGAACACTCTGATCTAATGAAATGTGATTGACACAGATCATTATTCTCCCAAATAAAATGAATATACCAATTACATCTTCCTCATTGCCCTAACCTTTTCAGTTTTCCTTTGTTTCTGCCAAAGTTACCTAAAACTGGCTTTGCAGTAAGCTTTCATGAAATGCCAATAAAATTGCAGTAATACTTTTGTTAGAAACAATACCTAACAGTACGTCAACAAGTCTTTAAGCATCATCCATTTCTTTCTTTATCACCATCCCATACCCCTCCCACAAAACAAACACAGAAAAGAATGAAAAGAAGAAAACATAAACATGAATAGAAAAAATTCCAATAATGATCAAATAACCAAGAGTACAAAAGAATTGAGAGAAAAACCAAGTACAACTTACAATTATTGCTCTTCCAAAAGCACCAGCACTAACATAAGCCCATGTTCCTGGAAGCATCCCCAACCAACTGCATAACAATTATCAGTTTTAGGACAGAAATTCAGGAGATATACATGTCCAAATGCAGTTCCAGATAAACATATTGGGACGGTTTCAAATAGATATACAACAGAAAATATGCCAAGTTCCATTTTAACTGCATTTCATTACAGTATAGCTATAATTTGCTTCAACTAATCAATGACAATTTATAACAACATACACACTGATAAATCAAATTTCAAAGCAAGGTATTTTCATGAAGTTGTACCTAGTTGGAATTGTCAGAATAAATTTTTAGATAGGTACCTGAGCAATAGTTCAATGCTCTCAGTATTTTCATCAGTTCATAAAAACCAGACATTAACAATCATTGAAGAGCCATTGCATTTTCTCAAGAATCGAGATGAAGCTATAGATATTGCATGTCAAAATTTAGAGTCCAGTTATGCTTTTAAGAGGTTACTTTATTGTTACAAGAAAAAGAGCAGTTCAAAGACTTATCTATAAGTAAAACTATCAAAATGGAATTCTGAATGTTCTAACATATGGATTAGAGAAAGTATATGAAAGATAGGTGTCATTAGCCCCTTATGCTGAAAATAAAGGAACAATCAATTCCAATAACAACCAATTAGCATCTTGACATCCAGTAAGAAGCATGGGAGTCAGCCATATGTATTAATTTTATAATATTATATATATATATATATATATATATATATATATATGTATATATATATTATTTGGAGGTCACTATGACATTGGTACAAAGTATCAACCAACTTTATCGAAAATTAATCTCTGTCAAAGAACCTAGCTAGCCAATGAGGTCTCCTCTCCCAACCACGCTTTTTTCAACTACAAGGCTCGAATTCGAGACCTTACTTAAAAACCCGAGTCCAGTTACTACTCGGACCAACGACATGTTGGTATATATATATACATAATATATAATTTAAGTATTTAACTATTAAAATTATAAACAAATAATCATACGGTTTTTAGTCCTGTGAAAAGGAAAGAGGGAGACCAAGAAGGATATAGGAGAAAGTTGTTAAGAGGGATTTCGTGGTAAATAATATCTTTGAAACTTTGGACTTAACAAGTCAAATGGTGTCATGTGGTCCATGTAACCGACCTTGCCTAGTAGGATAAGATTTTGTTGTTGTTGTAATCATACAATTACCCGTTTATTAATTATTTTGATTGTTTATGTATAGTCAAAAGAAATAAAAAAAATCTAAAAAAGTTTAACATTCATATGATGGTAGAGATCAAACACCAAATCCAACTTTTGGCATTATATATTAGAATAGATAAGCTCAACCAAGCAGAAAAAGTTTAGTTCTTTTCTATTCTTTTTTATCCATTTAAAATGGATTACACAAGAACTAAGGCAACATATAAAGGTTGCATTTGCGGAAACAATTTAACTAAGCACTTGTTCAATAAGGACATATCATGTGAGGGTTTATAGCTTATTTCAATAAACTGTAACGTGAAAGATATTGAAATATGCTAAAAAGAGCTCATAAGAAGGTCATAAATCACATCCACAAGCTTAATCAATCACCTACTTAAGTGGTTATATGATAGACAAGCTCAAGTAAGCTCTTCCAATGCACCCAGAGCCCAAGCTTTTCCTAAATACAAATTATTCTTTTTAAAAGTGAAATAGTATCGAGGTTCAAAAAGACAATGGAAATCAGTATAACATTGGCATTGACCAGTAATAAGCACCATACCTTCCCAATACATATGGAATAAACTTAACAGATGTTAATCCATATAAATAATT
This sequence comes from Mucuna pruriens, assembly GCA_025330945.1. Lineage (NCBI taxonomy): Eukaryota > Viridiplantae > Streptophyta > Magnoliopsida > Fabales > Fabaceae > Mucuna > Mucuna pruriens. The sequence continues at coordinate 174,346 of JAENHJ010000033.1, forward strand.
TCCCAAAGAAAATGGCAGCAGAGGGCTCAAACGAAGCAGGGTCACAACCCGGAAACCATTTTCTCCAATTGCTTTGTCAATAGCAAGAAACTTCTTATTTCCTTCCACTAGTTTTAGAATGCGCTCACGAGCAAAATATCTTGCAATTAGAAAAGCAACACTGGCTGCCACCTGCAATGTCTTAAAATATTAGATTAAAAACATACATACCACTAGAATTAATGACCACCACAAAACATTGTATACATCTTTACCCCATCAATAATTTCAAATACAATATGATGTTAAACAGTCCAATAATTCACTTGTAAGTAATTGTTTACTCTTGCACACCAAATTTTAGATGTGTTGAATATTGACAGGTATATGATCAAATAGTTGACTGTAAATTATACTTTGAAAAACATAACATACCTTAACATTAAAAAAATATCAATAAAAAAGTAAATAATGCAGTCAAGTGATCTCAACTAAATATGAATTTTGTGTGCGAGTAGGTTTGCTCCATGTCCTTTAAACAAAATTGACTCACTGTTCCACTGACAGAGACTATGATAGTGCCGGTAAGAGATCCAAATAGAAGTCCAGCTGACATGGTTAAAGGAATGGCAGGAATAGCAAGGATCTGAAACAAAATTAAATAAACCCAAGTTAGATAGAATGGTTGAGAGAAGACACATAAGTTGAAGGCAACGCAAGCAGAGTAGAGAGTTACGAGTAGTGAGGTTAAATTTGGACAAAGGAAAATGGAATGAAATACAATAAAATGCATTGATACCTCCAATCCAGCATAAACGGCAACGAATAATGCATATCCAGCTGGACCATAACCTGGGGGGTTAAAAGATAGATTAGTGGTGAAAAATAAGATAAGGTAATAAAGGACTAGGGAAGAAAAGACCTTCGATAAAAACCGAGAGCTGGTTCAAGAAGGAATTGATCTGGTCCCTGTAGATATAGCCAACGGAGGCAAAACCGCCAACAATAGCGAGGAGCAAGACACCGGCCAAAAGGGTGCCCTTCAAGGCGGCGCCGTCCTGGAAGCCGAGGTCGGACTCGGACTTGTCGCCTTCGCCGTCGCCGTCGCTCTTGGGGCTAAACAAGCGCTTTAAGCCAGACTCAGATGGGGCAGTGCTGATCTTGCCCAGCTGCTTTTTGCTCTCTCTCTGTCTCTGTCTCAGGGAAGAGCATGGGGTGAGGAAATGAGAACGTCTATGGGGTGTGAAGATAAAAGAAGAAGAAGGAGGAGGGAAACGACAGTGGTAAGTGTGACTCTGACTGTGAAGATAAGAAGAGAGACATGGCAGTGAGAGAGTGCGCATGATATGAAATCAAACACTCTCACTCTCAGTCCAACAACAATGGCTTCGAATGCAAAATGAAAATACGGAATGGATCATTCATCAAACTTTCTTTTTTTTTTTTTCTTTTTTTTTTTTTTGTGGTACCCATTTACAACCACACTTCATCTTCGCCAAACCTATTATCCCTCTACAAATAACTCTTGATTTTAATTTAATATATGACGTACAACTGGACCCATCTCCATTCTATGAAATTTAATTGTATCAACTTCGGTTAATAGTTAAATTGTTTTGCTGAAAGTAAATTCACACCTTTGTTGTGTAACCACTTTTATACGTCCTCCTTTTTTTTTTTCAGGTTCCTGAAAGTTTATGAGTTCTTTTCATAAGCTCATAGGTACCGAATAGAAGTTTTAAGACTAAACGAATTTTTAGAAATTTACTTACACATTATTTTTTACCAAAATTCTCACATTAATTTTCGAATTTGTATTTTTATGGTTAAAGTCAATTAAAAACGAGTAAACCTAAAATAAAATTTAAGAAAAGCATTCTTTTAGTAGTAGATTTCAAGCTGGAACTGTAGTTATTTTATTCTTAAACAATCCTAAAATATATGAGTATGTTATTTACTAATAGAACCAACTTCTATCGAATGACTATTATGTATCTTATGGAAGTTATTTCATTCTTGAACAACCCTAAAATACAAGCATGGTACTTTTCGGTGAAATCAACTTTTATTGAATGACTAAATTCAGAAAGGATAATAAAATAAATAAGTGTATATTTAGGGTTTTTAAACTTTTTATAGAAAAATATTAAAAAAAAAATTCTTAAATAGTGTCCTTGTGGACATCCTATACTTAGTGAAACTAGGGTCTGCTAGGAGGTGCAGTTCCTACGGGCATTTTGTTTATGTCAAAATATGAAAGAAACGTCAAATGGTGTCTCCTACACATTTCAATACACACAAGTATCACTAGGTAACTTGACATGTGAGATTTAGATGGATATGAATCATACAATTATTTATAAATAATTAAAACTTTAAAAAATAAGCAAGATAATGTTAAGTGATCACATCACATTAATCATTTATTTCTCTTAATTTATCTTTATTTATAAATTAATATTGATAGTTCTTATACTATAAAATAAAATTTACATTATAAATCTAAAATAAAATTTATATATTTAAAAATATTTATTTATTATAAATTTAATTATAATAATTAAGATTTAAATAAACAAGTAATATAACGTGTAAGTAATTACATTACATTAACTGTTTACCTCTCTCAATTTATTTGTGTTTATTAATTAATTTTGATAGTTTTGACACATCTAAAATAGAATTTTTATATTTAAAATATGTATTTATTATAAAGTTTAATATTTATTTAATATAATGTAATATTATATATAGCAGCGACGAGAAAGGCGGCAACATGCACACAGGCTATTATTTCTCTTGGCAGCGGGTTTAGGGTTTAAGGGGCGCGGAGGAGAAGGAGCTTTGTCCGAGACATGGCTTTTTGGGGTAAGCAAGTCATTTATGCATTTCGTTCTGAGGTCTGAAACCTAACTAGAATTTGTTCATTCATTCACTCACTCACTCACTGACACTGTACTGCAGGAGTGGAAGTAAAACCGGGAAAGCCTTTTACTCATAAATACGAGTACTCGAAAGGACGCCTCCATATTTCAATGGTAATGTTGCTGAGAAATGTGAATAATCTCAAAAGAACAGATTGCTAATGGAATATTTAATAATAATATTATTATTATTATAGGCCACTTTGGGGCTGGGCACTTCAACTGCAAAAAGCACACTGCAGTGCAATGTGGGAAAGAGGAGCCCTGTATATCTATGTTCTCTCTATCCTGGAAACACCGAGTCATTGCAATTAAATTTAGAGCTTGAGGAAGTTGACCAAGTTGTTCTCTCTGTAATTGGCCCTCGTAGCATTCATCTATGCGGTTACTATCTTGCCACTGCCCGCAATACCAATGTTCTTGATGATTCGTATCCTTATTCTTCTTCCTCCTCCTCTTTTTCTTTCACTCTCTTGTATTATATATGAGGATAATTTTTATTGAAATCATCCCATTATGACATTATATTTTATTAGAGGTTTTCTTTTTCTTATTTTCCTTCACTACAATGGAAAGGGAATCTTATGGGGAGGATATTGCAGATACAGAAACAGAGAGATCTGATTACAATGAGGAAGATGATGAGTATGATGATAGTTTTATTGACGACGATGGTGTTCCAGAGGTTTTCCCACCATCTCCTATTTCCGATCAAGGCATGTTCGAATAATATTAATGTCAACCCTTCAATTAATGGAACAGTTTTTTCTTGAGTTTCTCCCCATTTCAAAACCTCAATCATATCTGTATTATTTCTTTGTTTTGACTGCAGAGAAAGCTTCTCATGATAATAGACCAAAAGGTAGGAAAGGCAGCCTTCGACGGCTTAGGAAGAAGTACCAGTTAGTAGAGTCTGATGATGATGGCTGTTACGAACAAAAGATAATTGCCAATGACAGTATACATGACCAAACCAAGGAAATTGAAAACGAAGATAACCTACCTATTTTGTCCCTTTGCAAGAATAAAGCTTCTGGAAGGGTCTTGGACCAGGAAATGGATGCTAGTGTTGACAGAGGAGCAGGTGATGCCAGCAACAAAAATGGTGGAAAGAGTATTGCTGAAACAAATTTAAAAGCTGACTATGTCATTGTAGATAGTCAGACTCACAGGTGACTCGTCTTAATTCTCATTCAATGTTCAGATACGTGCTTGCTTTTCTCAGCTTCAGGTTTTGGGGGTGTTCCTTCCTTTGTTCATAAATTATTTCTGCTGAAACAGGGAAGCTGAACCACCGCACCAATTGGTAGATCCTTGCGCTGTTCTGGATGTTGGGGATATTAAAAATTCTAAAAAGAAAAAGAAGAGAAAGGAAAAAGAGACAAAGAGCTCCTGTAATGACCATTCTATCAAACTAGATAATGGTATAGGAGGTGAACCAAAAATGGAAAAGATGACCCAGGATTTTGTGGCAGGAAATAAACAACAGCAGCATGCTGATGATAAGTGAGTGATTGTGTCTTTTGAGTTCTTGATTCTAAAACTGCACCTGCATTTACATGGTTGAATATTAAGAAATTGTTCTTGCCGAGTAATATTTGTGAGTTTTTGTAGGATAAGACTATTTTTGTTATTAAGAGTTAGTTTAGTATTCCCTTAAAATTAGGGTGAAAAACATTAAGATTCTCGTGATAGTTTGACCTCATTTTTAAGGGGTACCAAGTTGACCAAGTATATTAAGGTCCTTTACTCCTATAAAAATAATCATCAATTTTATTTTGTTTGTAACCATTTTAGGCTAATTAAAATTAAAGTTTGGTACTACAAATAATAAAAGTTATCAATATTTTTATGTAACAGGTGTAAAAGCTTCATATGCATCTAAAAATATTTAAATACATGTCACCTTGATAGAGCTAAAAATGCCCTTATGTACTTCCTTTTGTTGTGTTATTTGCAAAGGTTTCTGGTTTGGTTGCTGATCATTTTTGTCTTTCATATGAAGCAGGGAAACTGAAACCATGGATAAAATACTACCTTCTTCTCAGGTTGATCAAGGACAGGGTGAAAAGCCAAAGAAGAAAAGGAAAGAACGGTCTGAGGGGGTGCTTTCGGTTGCTACTGATAACAATCTTGTTAATCTGTCTCAGAGCAATGAACACAATAAACAGCACACAGTTAATGAGTGAGTTTTTCTTAACTAACCTCTGTTTATATACTGAGTACTACTTGTTTTTGCTGATTTTTTTTAATTGAATAACCCTGCAACATGATTTATATTTGGTAATGGGGAAGAAGTTGATAAAATACTCATCATGCCCTGGACATGCAACAGCAACTCACAAACCAGTAATTTTTGCAACAGTGATACCTTAAATGGTGCTTATGTTAGCAGTACAAAAAGGTTGGCCATCCTAATTAAAGATATGAAGAGAATACAGATCATACACATTTCCCAGGAATTTTTTAGGGGACTAAATATGGAAGAGTACGATGTGACTATATTAACTATTGAATAAAAAGATTACAAGAGTTTCCCCCTATAATCCCCAGAGCACAGCTTCTTCAGAGGATGCAAGCCCCTTTGCCCAGCTTGCAGCTGTAAAGGAAGAAAACGGACTTCCAGCCATGGCACTACCCCCTATATTCCCCTTTCCATGTAATGGGCCCCCTCACCCTGTAACTAACTATCCATGTACAGCCTCATCTCCATTACCTTGCCCAATTCCCTTCTTACCCTCCTTCTAGAGTTGCCAAAGTTTAGACTCTTGGTTAAGTCCCTCAATTGGGCCTGTAACCTTTTCTGATTAACAAAATTATACTCAGTGTGAAATGTCTACATGCTGATACAAGTACAGCATATGAAATTATGGTTTCCGTGTAATTTACCTTTCAATCTAATAGCATTTGATGCTTCAAAAATTGTGCTCTTCTGCCATCTTTCTGCAAGTAGCAAGCAACTAGGGTTTTCTTCCCCACCACTTTAGTTAGGAGATATAGAAACCAAATTTGCAAATGACTTTAAAAAATAGTCTGCCATTTCACAATTGAATACTGTTAATGAGAGAAGAAATGTCGCCTTACAAAATGAATTTATGCAGTTACTTTCAATGAAGATTTCATGTTCTAAATTGCCCAACCTTCAAAACTCCACTCTGTATTTCTCCACTGCCATTTCCCCTGCGATTTTACATTAAACTTTCATATGTCATCCTGTCAGAAAAGAAAAACGAAAATTTAATATCTGATATGCTTTAGCAAATTAGCAGGGATGTTAATATTTCAGACAATGTTGCATTGCCTTCTGCTGAGACGGATCCTAAAAAGAGTAGAACAAAGAGGAAAAAGAAAGAACAGGTAAACAAAAGTAACAATGGATATCATGAAGATATCATCCAAGAGGACAAAGCCAACAGAAATGCAGAAGAGTCCCAGAATCTGATTCATAATTTTTTTGAAGAAAAAGAGCAGCATCAGAAGCTAACTAATGATAAGTACACTTCTGTTTTGTTTTGTTTATGCTTTTGATGTGAGATAACATTATAACTTGTCACTAATACATGCTTTAATGCTAAAATTGAACTGGTGACAAAATTAATTTTAGTAACAGAAACTTGGCAAACTAGTGAACGTTGAACAAGTTTAAACATTTCCAAGACTAGCTGGGTAGTTAAAGCAATAGAGACTGATTTGAATTGGTTCAAGCTTTTATGCTTTTTTGTTAAAACATCTATAAAATATCCTTATCCCTTTAAGTAAGCAACAACTGACAAATAAAATTCCTATATCAAATTAAAATAGAAATGGAAGGAAAGGAAGTTAAAGGAGAATAAAATATAAAGAAATAACAGCAATTAACAAGGATGGGAAGAAGGGCCAACAAGCAGAACTAGTATCCAACCAACATTGGTTGGCACAAGTAGTAACTACTTGGATTCTTTAACCAACATGTCAAGGGTTTGAATGTTGGCGTTGAGTATAGAGAAAACCATGTTGGGAGGGGAATATCCACTGTCTGTTGAGCTCATGATCCCTGGCAGAGATTAATCACTGCTTTTGGCAGTTAATACTTTGCACCTATCCCATGGGTACTAAAAAAATTAGTAGTACTAGTATCAGTTAGAGTAATAATTAAAAAATGTCATATGATTTCATGATATGCCTCTAATATTGTGATAGTTATTATTATTATTTTTTTAACATTTTTCTTCTTATAAAGATTGATAGGGTAGGAATAGACATTAATATGTAACTGAAGTGGGACTGCCATTATGTAGGTCCAGGGAGAAAATGATAAATATATATCTTTTTGTGAATTAGAAGCAAACTGATAGAAGAATTGCTCATTTAAAGACACAAAACCTAGTACATGAGTTATTATGCTTTGCTTTGGAATACATTTAAGAAGACAATTCCCTAGTTCCTTTCAGTATCAATATGAAATTTTTGTATTTAGTGGAATTATGATAAACATATCTGTGTATGCCATTTTCATTGTTTAAGTTGTCTATACAGAGATCTTTTTAATTTATTGTCTATTTTTAGTCTAAGACATACTATAACCTATTTTGTGCAATAATCATAGATTCTTAGTTAATTTTTCTGGTGCAGGAGTGTGGACAATGATGCTCATGACATTCCTGATGGAAATCAACCTGAGGATAGAAAAGTTAAGAGAAGGAAGAAAATGAGTAAAAGTCGGGGCAATGGGGAAGTTGTAAATTCTGATGTGCCTGTATCTGTTGAGCAAAGTGGTGAGACTGAGATGATGGAGGAGGACAGAAATAAGAGGGAAGATGCAAAGCCTTCCCAAGTTAGAACGTTCTCAAATGGACTACTTATTCAAGAACTAGAGAAGGGGATAAAAGAGGGCAAAATTGCTGCTTCGGGGAAAAAGGTAGTTCATTTAAATGATTTAAAATATTTTAGCAACTAGTTCTATGAAATCAAACCAAAAGAATTGCAAAGCCATTAAAATTAGGCTAGTGGTAAGGGGGTTGGGCAGTTTATGTAAGGTCATACCATCACAAATTCAAACCTTATTGGAACCAATGTATCAATAAATAAATAATGAATTGCAGATTTGATTTGATTTGATTTAAATAAGTAATCTTTGGTTACAGATCAGCATCTATTACACTGGCAAGTTGAAGGAAAATGGAGTAGTGGTCGAGTCAAATGCTGGCCAAGCTCCTTTCAAATTTCGCCTTGGTAACACCATTTACCTGAACCATCTGTTACCTGGATGATTCTGTGCTTACTTGTATTACCTTTTGCAGGTAAGGGAGAGGTTATCAAGGGTTGGGATGTCGGCCTTGAAGGTGGTCATTTTGACATTTTATCCTTGTTCTTTTCCAATTTCCAGCTTTTACTATTGAATAATATCCTTTTTGATGCCCCTTTCAATAAACTCTCTATTATTTTGGTTGAAAAGGAGAGTAGGTTCACACATTGTAGTGGGACCCATATAAAATTCACCTAATAATAGTAGTGAATGTGTTGAAAAGAGTGTTGTTTAGTGGTTCTAATTGAAATAATTTCTTTCTCTAAGTACTATTGTGATGTATATTCATGGTCCTCAGGCATGCAAGTTGGAGAGAAGAGAAGACTTGTAATTCCACCATCAATGACGTACGTGATTAAATCATGTGTCTAATTAACACCATTTTCTATGCTCTAGTTTCTTATTTGGGATCCCTATAACCTCTAATATGTGCATGTATCAGGTCTGAGAGTGATGGACACAGTGCCAAAATACCACCAAATTCATGGTTGGTTTATGACTTCGAACTGGTTAAAGTTCATTGAATATTTCATTCAACTAATTGTGGCTGGTAAGTTTTTGGGTGAACACGGAAAAAAAGAAAGAATTCGTGGAGTTAGGAGGCAATACAGTCAGTGGACAGTAAAAAGCAACTGTTAAAATCACTGTAAGACAGTAGCTTTTTTGTTTGGTTGAATCTGTGGTGACCGGTGTTTGGTGTAGAAGATAGTGGGTTGAAGCGCGCAACCAAATCTGAGGTTTTGTTCTTTCAGAAACCGTGTTAGAAACAAAAGCTGGTGAGGGTAAAAGTAGTGTGCTTTCCTTTAGTAGATTTTATGAAAGCAATCCGCCCCCCTTTCTCCATACATATAAATGCTGAACTAAGTAACATTGCACATTTGATTACTACTTTAAATTTAGTTGTTATGCTGTGTATGTTTTTTTAACTAGACATGATCGGGTGAGTTTGGAATTAAACATGGCATGGCAACGAGACTGGTTAGGATAGGCTTCCTGCCTCTGCCTCTGCTCTTGTCAAGTATGGGGCTTGTTTAAGGATGAATTTGAATGTGATGGGAATGGAAATTTTAAACTCAACTTTGTTGGGTTGAGGAAACTTATCTTATTTTTTAAAATTTAATTTGTTTATATATTTTTTAAACAAATTATATTTAAGCACATCATAATTTAAATAATAAGTAGACAACAAGAAATTTAAGAATTAAATTTTATTTTTAATAAAATGTGATTTCAATAATAATTTAACTTATTTAATTAATTTTATATTTTTAATATTTATAATAAATGAGTGAAAATAAAATCTTAATTTATTGATTATGGGGCGGGAATTGTACTCTCAAACCTCTTGTTATTTTTGTGAAGTGGGAAAATTCAAACTTAAACTTAATCATATTTTTTCATTGAAGGCTGGTTGGAGTGAAACGCATATTTTATGGTTCATATGTAATTGTTATGTTTATTTATAATAATAGTGTGCGGCTAATTCAAAACATAGGAGTGGATGGAAATTTATTCTATTTAGAACAATAATATAAAATATCATAGGTGTCTACAGTTTATAAGTGAAACTGTGAAAGGTGAATAGGTGATGACAATTTTCATAAAATTAATGAAATATTCTGCAGAATCCAATGAATAAATGTGAAAGCGGATTATATTATTTAGGCATGAGAAAGCGGATTATATTATTTAGGCATGTGAAAGCGGATTGGGAGCCTCAATCCTCTCCACCAAAAATCAAACTATGCGATTCATATTTCCTTCCTTGCTAACGTGTTCAGGAGGGGAAAATATAGACAAACGAGATAAAATTATATACCTATATACGTGAGATCCACGCCCGGTTGCAATTATTAAATGAAAAAGCAACATATTATCTAACATTATTTTAAACATATCTTTATTATTATTAATTAAAATAATTAGAAATAAAAAATCATGTGATTTTCTTTTAATAAACCCTTATTCATAATCTGATGGTTTCTATTAAATTTAACTAATAATAAAAATATAAATTAGAGAGCATATTTTATTTTCTTTGTTATTGGATTCATTTACGCTTATTAAGGGTATGTTTGGTAGAGAAAATCAAAATAGAGTAGAGTATAAAAAAATGAAAAGAAAGAAATAGATAAGAAATATAATAGAATTTAGAGTGTTGGGTATTTAGTAATATATATATATATATATATATATATATATATATATAATTGATTAAAACATTATATAATTTCTTAATTAAGAAATCGTTTAATTAATTATATTATATAAAAATATTATTTAAAAAATAAAAATAAAGAAAATATAATTGATTTATGTGATTAAATAATTACTTTTAAATCAATTATAATAATATAAAGTTTAAATTTTTTATATTTTCATAATTGATTATCAAATTTGATATTCGATTACGATAGTATATAAATTTTGTAATTTATATTATTATAATCGATTAAAACGTCTCTCTTATCGATTATGTGATATTTACTTGTTATTTCTAAGCTATTTTAGCGAAGAAATAAAGTTTGTACTTTTTTCTACTAACAAATAATTATTTTATTTAATTATGTAGTATTTTCTCTATATTTCCACGCTACCCAAAAGAAAAGCATAAGGATTTTCTTCAAGCCTTAATAAAAAAGATGTAGGTAATTTTTTTTGTGTGACAGCATGATTAAAAAGGAGTATATCAACTGGTCATTATACTTTTTAATCTCTTATAATAATTTGTTAATATTCATACTAGTGTTATTCCGTCTTAACAAATTTTTTGTTCATACAGACCAATTGCGATTTGAACATTTTGGAAACTTGAATCCAATATTACTTTGATTAATTATTTATTATTTGTTGATAGAAATGTAAGTAATTTTATTGCGTGCGTTGAGTATTATATTATCCTTTTGTGATTAAGATTTTTCTCTTATAATATTTTTTCTTCTCTTAATTTATTTTTATTCCATTGATGATTGGGGGTTCATTTATATAAATAATTTAGTTAAAAATTTATATAATAAATTTTTCTTATATAAAATTTGATTTTATAATTTTTTTTCAAGAAATTTAAGATTTATAAATAATTTTTTATGTCTATAAGTTCTTTCAACTAATTTGAATTGAGTTACAAAAAATTATTTTAAATGAGTTTATATTATTGTTTAATTATAAGTTACTGTTAAAATTACTTTTAAAATAGTTAATGTGAAAATCAATAAATCTAACATAGATAGTATAATTTGTTATTGAATTATATTATAAAATTATTTTATATTATTATTGTATATTTTTTATTAAATTAATATTAAAAAAGAGATACAGGTATTTATTTGAAAACCAGATATGTAGACTTACCTTTTTGAAAATAGTCGGTATTATGATTTTTATTTGGACTGACGAGTGATATATATTTTTTTGTGATATAGTCAATAATTTCAAGAAAAAATAGGTGATTAATTTTATTTATTTTTATAATACATATTTTTAAAATAATAATAATAATAATAATAATAATAATAATAATAATAATAATAATAATAATAATAATAATAATAATAATAATAATAATAATAATAATAATAATAATAATAATAATAATAATAATAATAATAATAATAATAATAATAATAATAATAATAATAATAATAATAATAATAATAATAATAATAATAATAATAATAATAATAATAATAATAATAATAATAATAATAATAATAATAATAATAATAATAATAATAATAATAATAATAATAATAATAATAATAATAATAATAATAATAATAATAATAATAATAATAATAATAATAATAATAATAATAATAATAATAATAATAATAATAATAATAATAATAATAATAATAATAATAATAATAATAATAATAATAATAATAATAATAATAATAATAATAATAATAATAATAATAATAATAATAATAATAATAATAATAATAATAATAATAATAATAATAATAATAATAATAATAATAATAATAATAATAATAATAATAATAATAATAATAATAATAATAATAATAATAATAATAATAATAATAATAATAATAATAATAATAATAATAATAATAATAATAATAATAATAATAATAATAATAATAATAATAATAATAATAATAATAATAATAATAATAATAATAATAATAATAATAATAATAATAATAATAATAATAATAATAATAATAATAATAATAATAATAAATAATAATAATAATAATAATAATAATAATAATAATAATAAATAATAATAATAATAATAATAATAATAATAATAATAATAATAATAATAATAATAATAATAATAATAATAATAATAATAATAATAATAATAATAATAATAATAATAATAATAATAATAATAATAATAATAATAATAATAATAATAATAATAATAATAATAATAATAATAATAATAATAATAATAATAATAATAATAATAATAATAATAATAATAATAATAATAATAATAATAATAATAATAATAATAATAATAATAATAATAATAATAATAATAATAATAATAATAATAATAATAAATAATAATAATAATAATAATAATAATAATAATAATAATAATAATAATAATAATAATAATAATAATAATAATAATAATAATAATAATAATAATAATAATAATAATAATAATAATAATAATAATAATAATAATAATAATAATAATAATAATAATAATAATAATAATAATAATAATAATAATAATAATAATAATAATAATAATAATAATAATAATAATAATAATAATAATAATAATAATAATAATAATAATAATAATAATAATAATAATAATAATAATAATAATAATAATAATAATAATAATAATAATAATAATAATAATAATAATAATAATAATAATAATAATAATAATAATAATAATAATAATAATAATAATAATAATAATAATAATAATAATAATAATAATAATAATAATAATAATAATAATAATAATAATAATAATAATAATAATAATAATAATAATAATAATAATAATAATAATAATAATAATAATAATAATAATAATAATAATAATAATAATAATAATAATAATAATAATAATAATAATAATAATAATAATAATAATAATAATAATAATAATAATAATAATAATAATAATAATAATAATAATAATAATAATAATAATAATAATAATAATAATAATAATAATAATAATAATAATAATAATAATAATAATAATAATAATAATAATAATAATAATAATAATAATAATAATAATAATAATAATAATAATAATAATAATAATAATAATAATAATAATAATAATAATAATAATAATAATAATAATAATAATAATAATAATAATAATAATAATAATAATAATAATAATAATAATAATAATAATAATAATAATAATAATAATAATAATAATAATAATAATAATAATAATAATAATAATAATAATAATAATAATAATAATAATAATAATAATAATAATAATAATAATAATAATAATAATAATAATAATAATAATAATAATAATAATAATAATAATAATAATAATAATAATAATAATAATAATAATAATAATAATAATAATAATAATAATAATAATAATAATAATAATAATAATAGTGATTTTAGATAGAACAAGAGACCAGTAAATTCTAATTTTAAAATATAGGATTGGCTGTTAGGTTTAAAAACAGGACAATAAGAAAAATGGTTCCTTAAGTTAATTAATTAATTAGAATTAGAATTTAAAAAGGAGAGGGTGATGGTTTTAATCTGAATAGTTGGTGGTAGTGTGTGATTGAAGAAAAGAATATTGGTGTGGAGGAGTTGGAAATGGAATGAAGAGAAGGTGGTAAGGTTTGTGTTGTGATTGCAACATGGCGATGAGTGAGAGTAACGGAAACAGCAGGAGGCGAAACGTGGAAGAACAAGATCTGGGATTATACTTCTTGGATAGGGAGATGAAAGAGAAAGATAAAGAGGAAGAGGAGGAAGCACCGACGGAGCTGAACACGATTAACAGCTCCGGTGGCTTCGTGGTGGTGACCACCGACAAGCTGTCAGTCAAGTACACAGGCGTCAACCTTCACGGCCACGACGTCGGTGTGATTCAGGCCAACAAGCCCGCTCCTACGAAGCGCCTCATTTACTATTTCGAGATTCACGTTAAGGATGCCGGCGTTAAGGGTCAGATTGCCATTGGCTTCACTTCAGAGACGTTTAAGATGCGAAGACAACCAGGGTGAGTTAGTCATTCTTTCTTTCTTTCTTTCTTTCTTTCTTTCTTTCATTCATTTCAAGTTTCAACCCTAACCCTATTCCTTAGGTGGGAGGCCAATAGCTGCGGCTATCATGGCGATGATGGTCTGCTTTACCGTGGACATGGCAAAGGGGAAGCTTTTGGCCCAACTTATACATCTGGTGATGTTGTCGGCGCCGGAATTAACTATGCCTCGCGGGAATTCTTTTTCACGTAATCTATGCTCCTGCTCTTCTACTTTCTTCTTTTCAATACCATTAACATACCATTTCTCTCCTTCCTTCCATGCCAGCAAAAATGGCCATGTTATCGGCTCTGTTCACAAAGACATGAAAGGCCCCCTCTTTCCGACCATTGCTGTTCACAGCCAAAATGAAGAGTACTGCTACTGCTACTGCTACTGCTTTCTTTTCATTATCTTCCTACACTCTTTACTTTCAAGTACCACCTTCTTTTCCTCATTACCTCATTTGTTTCATTTGTCTCTAACAGGGTCCATGTCAACTTTGGGCACAAACCATTCACTTTTGACCTGAAGGTGACTGCCCCCTTTTTTTTTTATATTTTCTTTATTCTTGGCTACATTTCTTACCTAGCCTTCAGCATGTTACCCTAATTGCTAATGCAATGACATGAATATTTTCTAACTTTGTATTTATTCAACTAGTCAAACCTTTTAATTTACTTTCAATGCAGTCGCTGAATCCAATCTTTTATCTTCTGTCGTGGCAAAGTGTACTTCCGTTCTTATTTGCTTTGAACTCATTGCTCAATGCTTTACTTGCTACTGTTGTCAGGAATATTTATTTTCCTTTTTTCATTATTCAGCCCTCTGTTAGGATGCTAATCAGATGTTACAATACAGTAATATTGACTTTACTTTTTATCTTTTTATTTGTCCCTTTGCCAATTTCTTTTCTTCTGTGCTTTTTCTTAAACTGAAAATGGTGAGATACACACCTAGCAGAGCAGGATTGGTTATGTTCCTAAGAAATCTTGAGTCTTTTGACCTGAAGGTTTTTCACCAAATGTAGCTTAAGCTTGTAAATATTTCAACATATTTTCTTTGAAACTATGAGGTTCGAATACCAAAAATGTTTTCATTTTAAAATTTTCCTCGTGATCTTTTCCCTTCTCCAGTGAGAAATTGGTTATTAAAATTTAAAACAGTTCACTGCTTATGTGATTATCATGGTACATGTTTTACTTTTACGTTAAATGGGTTGTTTCAAGGTTTAGTATTGTGGGGATCAGTGTAGCCAGAATCGCATAAATTGTGATACAATTAGTGCGATTCTGCAACTCACCTATACACATCTCTTATTGATTCATTTTGGTGCTGGAACCTTGGTCTGATTTGCCAGAATTGCTAGAATCCCAATTTGGTAGCAATTCATGTTTGTCTACTTCTTTTGCTACTACTTCTATGCTGATGTTTTTGTCTGTATTTTTTCCCCATCTAAACATCACTGCCATTATTTTCTTTGTCATTGTTGTTGTCTTCATCCTCAGCATTGGAGACAGTGTGAAAGGTTGAGGCTGAGGAATTGAAGGAGGCTCAGAATTTGAGGGAAAAGGCAAGGAATTGATAGTGAATGGAGAGGATGGGAACACTGATATTCCTAGTTAACCTAGTTCTGGCAACCAGGCTAGACAGTTTTCTTCTTTTTTTGTGTGTGGAACTACCCCTACCAAGTACCAACACAGCATGATTTTTCTCTTAACATACTGAACACACAAATTCAGTATGTTTATCATTAAACATGCAATTTTACAGTGATCCCAGCAAGCTGTGTTCCAAGCTAGGATACGTAATTTTTTTGGGTGGGTGGAGGAAGAGGGCCTCCCAAACAACTTAAAAATATATAATTCTATGAATTGAAATGTGATTTGGACAACCATGCTGGTAACAAGTGTGGATGGAGGGTATAAAGGTGGGACTGATGATAACTTGAGTGTTCATGGAAATGGCCATGGTGGCTAAGGTTTTGATGTGGTTTCATCGTGGCAGTTTGTTTCAAATTTCCATGAACACGTATGTGTCTTTAGGTGAAAAAAGAAATTCTTCCTTTCATCCCATGGTTTTCAGATTTGTGCTGCAAGAAATCTTAGCCATTCTTTATGCACGGAATCTTGGTTGGACAAATAAAAAATAAGCATGCTCTTTGGTGATGTGTCTACTTTCTAAACCCTAAATTATATGGACGAGACCTAACTTTTTTATTACTTGGGGAGCTTAGATGTTCTAATTTTTTTTATTCTTTGATATTATTCCCCATAATCTATACTATGTTTGCAAACATGAATTTAAAAATATTGTTTAAAATACAAAATTAATTTACTATACCTATATTTATATTGTTGAAAATTTTCAATGTACATTTATATTATTCAGACTTAGATGTTTATAATGTTTCATTAGGTGAAAACTATGTTTTATGCTATTTTTAATAATTGTTATGAATATTATGGTTCATAATATTTTTCGATTCAAAATTTTAAAACAAGCCTTTGCGATTTTATTCACAATTTGGTAACCTTGGTGGGATGAATTAGAATTGGTGTGTTGTCTCAGCTGGTGTTCTGGGGCTGCTAATTTTAAGTTGTTTTTTCATTTTCCTTTTAAAAATATAATACCTTAAAAGGTGAAAACTGTGTGCTATTCTAAACATAAGAGGTTCTCCAGTAGGATAATAAGTTCTCCAGTAAGGAATTAGAGGAGAAAACATATTCTTTTGAAAACGTTATCAGACATCCTATGCATCTAAGATAGTACATGGATGAAATAGTAGATTAAATGATTTCAATGTGATTTATTACATCACAAATATCTATGTCATGTCATCTTTTTGTTTAAAAAGTGACCAAGTTCATAAAATACATATGCAATATACTTCTATTTATCATTATTTTTCTTAAATATTCATATTATTGGATCAGGAATTTGAAGCACAAGAAAGAATGAAGCAGCAACTGAAAATAGAGGAAATTTCCGTGTCACCAAATGTCAGTCATGGGTGAGAGGAATTTACCTTTAAATAACTTTGGTATTAAACTCTGCTTTCCATTACATTTTATTTAAATTGATTGTGTTTATTTTCAATCTTTTTTAATCTTACATAGTGTAAGCTTATTAGTAGTTCTAAATGCCCTTAATAACTAGGAATTTTCTTGGATCTGTATTTGTAGTTAGTAGCAAGGTAAGATTACAGAGCTAAGGACAAATTCCCTAAGAATTTGTGTGCAGATTTCTATTACATTTCAAACAAATTTAAATGGTTGTCTGATGCTCTAGTCATCTGATCAGATCAAATGACAGGGTTGTAAATTTAACAAATGAGTGTCTAAAGGTGTACCAACTACCAAGTGGTTCGTTGTTTAGAGGTTTAGTGCTGGAAGCTATAACCATTGAAGCTTAAAGTTTGGTAATGCTAAAAGAAATTAATAATTCAAGCTCTCTTTGTGTAGTTGTCCAAATGAGAATCTAATCCTGGTTGATGAAAATGCAGTTATTAGTTTTGTTTAAAGTAGATGCCAATAAACCAGAAACCAGTTCTTTTTTAATTTCAATTTCTCCCGAGGAAAATATTGATTATTAAGAGATTTTAGACTTGTATAAAATATTGTGATTTTATACAATATGGAACTATGTTATGTTAAAGAACTATGAGGTTTACTGGTGTTTGTGGAAGTAGATTTATGTTTCTTGTTTCAGATTTATTCCATAGTGTTGTCTTCTGTCAAAAAGGGGAAAATTCTTAGTGTTGAAAATGTGTCATCAACTGTTTAATTTAATCTCCTGGAGGTTTAAGTTATGTTTTCCTTCCCTTAACATTGTCAAAGTACTTTCTTTATGTTAAGTAAAAGGTTTAAATATGTTTTTAATCTCTATAAAATGAACAATTTTTGATATTGGTCCCTATAAAAATTTTTGTTCTATTTTCATTTCTCTAAACTTGAAGTCATTGTTTTTGGTCCCTACTATTATATGACACTCATTAACTACGTGTGTGTTCAATAAAAGTGACCATTACAAGTTGCACATATAAGTGTATGTGGTATCATATTAACATATGATATTTAAAAAAAATTTATAAACCCCTATAATAAATGTTATTATCTATTTTAAAATGAACATTAGGGACTAAAAATAGTTATTCCAAATTTTGGAGGGATGAAATTAAAAAAAAATATTTTACTAAGATCAAAACTAAAATGTGCTCATTTTATATGGATCAAAATCATTGACTTCAAATTTTAGAGGAATGAAAATCGAATAAATTTTATAGGGACTAATATTCGAAACTCGCTCGTTTTATAAATAAAATTGTTTGATTGCTTGAGGTTAAGTAGTCTGGCTATTTTTTTTCCCATTCCCTTTTTGCAAATATCAATGTTTGCAATAAAATAACAATGCTAGTTATGTATAGCATAGCATATGCTGCAATATATAGTCCAAGAGGCTCTAGGGTGAGTTTTTCCTTTTTAATGTTTGTAATATAATTGGTAGGGTTAAATGGTAGCCATGGGCTTGGTTTAAATTTGACAAAGATACCATACAAAGCCTTTATGGCGGTTTTCATATGGTGGGCCATGGATGCTGCCATTCTCTTGACACCCATGGTGCTTATTGGGAAAAAATCTCTCAAGTCTAGAAAGAGTTTATAAGTGGGGAACAATCCTCACCTCTTGAGCTAGCTTTTGGGGTTGAGTTAGGCTCAAACTCACATTCTAAAATGATACCAGAGTCTATCCTAGAACTGTTAAAGGACCACTTACCATATTATTCACGCACCAAGTCCAATGGTGTTAGGCGTGAGGGGATGCATCAATGGTGTTAGGCGTGAGGGGATGTATCAGGAAAAACCCAAGCCCCACATTGACTAGAGATAAAGCTTGGAAAGAGTTTATAAGTGTTAGGATTAATTCAAAGCTGAACTAACTGAAAAGTTAGTTAGGAAGATTAGTGAGAAAGTTAGTTGGGGCTTGTTACTCCTAACTAATTGTAGTTTGTGACTAGCTATATAAACAAGGCTAGTTATAAACATTTTTTGAGCAATATACACTTTCTATCAAATACAATTCATTCATTTATGAGTGATTGCTATCATGGTATTAAGATGCCCATTCGAACCTAGACTTGTGAGGATTAAGAAAGAGAGTGAATATTGTTGACACCTACTAAGAGAAACCCTTTCTTTGAATTTTTTTTGTGAAATTGAAAATTGTGAGTGATTCTTTACTATCTTCCACCACTGAATCTGAGTGTGGTGGTTGAGTGGAGTTCTTGGAGAAGCAAGAACGAGCATAGAGGAAGCTACAACAATGAAAGAAAGCAAGATTGAGGAAGGAATAAGGTGCAACATGGCTGGCTCAAGTAGTATTGTCCCAGGATCCTTACTTGTTTTCGTTGGGAAGTTATTTGATAATTGAAGAGTCAAAATGTTTGCAGTCTTTGGCTTCCAAGATATGATAGAAGTGGTGACAGTTGGGTTTGCAGAGCCTGGTAGGAATGCAACTGAGGAGTAGAGACTAATCTGTAGAGACTAATCTTTAAACAACAGCAAAAACTGGCCAACAAAGCACGGTTCCTCATCTACCAGGGTTCAAATTTGAAGATATTCATCAAGATTTCCAATGCATCCACCTCAAAGAAAGCTTGGGAGATTCTGGTGAAAAATATGGTGATGGAGAAAAGAACAAGAAAGTTAAACTACAGACATTGAGAAGGCATGGCAGTAAGAGCTTCTCAACATGGAAGAGAAAGAATGATTTGTAAATTATTTTGACAGAATTCAAGAATTGGTCAATACAATGAGACCCTGCAAGGAGAAGGTTACAAATCAGCAAGTGGTAGACAAAATGTTGAGGACCTTACCACTAGAATTTGATTATGTAGCTGCTGCAATTGAGGAGTCGAAGGACCTAGATACTATGGAGGTTGAAGAATTACAACACTCCCTTGAGGCACATGAGATGAGGATGAATAAGAGAAGATCCACCAAGAACAGGCACTGTAGGCAAGATCCAATTACAATGGAAAAGGAGAAAGATCCTGGAAAAAGAACAAGTTGAACACTAACCAAGATCAAGGATCTAGTGAAACTAATGAATCCTTCAAAGGAAGAAAAAAGGAACAAACACAGAAACAGAACAACAATCCCAATAAAGGCAAGGAGTGGAAGTTTGATAAGAGAAAAATGAGATGCCACAACTGTCAGAAACTTGGTTATTATGCAAGAGAAGGTGCCAAGAACAAACCCAACAATCGTGCACACCTGGCACAAGATGAAGGAACAATGCCAGACTTTGAAGTTGTGTTGCTTATGGCAATCACAAGTAGTGAAGCTCAGCCAAGGATACTGATAGAAGAAGAAGAAGAACTCAACTGCACCAGTCTTCAACAAAGCTTTTGTTGTAAGAAGACCATTACAGTTAAGGGACCAAGAGTTGTTCCAGGATTTGACAGTCAAATCAAAAGGAGAATTAATTCACTCTGCACTTATAGCAGAAGTTGAACCTGTTGAGTTTGATAAAGCAGTGACTGAGGATAAGTTGCTAAAAGTTATGAAGGAGAAGATCAAAGCTATAGAGAAGAATTAGACCTAGGAATTGGTGGATCCTCCTTCAAATAAGAAACCCACAACACTAAAGTGGGTCTATAAAGTAAAGGTTAACCCAAGAGGTGAAGTGGTAAAGAACAAAGCCAAACTTGTGGCAAAGGGTTTTTTGTAGAAAGTTGGAATTGGAGAAGTCTATGCACTAGTAGCCAGGATTGAAACTATCAAGCTGGTAGTAGCCATTGCAACTAATGCTAGCTGGTCTATGCATCAGCTAGATGTGAAATCTACCTTCCTCAATGGTCCATTGGAAGTTTATGTGGATCAGTTGCAAGGTTTTGTAATAAAGGCAAAGAAAACAAGGTGTACAAACTAAAGAAGGCATTGTATGGCCTTACACAGGCATCAAGAGCTTGGAATAGGAGAATTGATGGCTACCTATCTCAGATTGGCTTAAAAAAATGCACCTCAGAACAAATGTTTGTATGTTGATGACCTTTTGATTACATGTAGCAGTGAGGTAGAAATTGCTAGTTTTAAAAAACAGATGATGAATGAGTTTGAGATGAGTGACCTTGGACTCCTCTCTTACTTCTTGAGGATTGAATTTGAAATAACTAAGTATGGAACAATTATGCATCAATCCAAGTATGCAAGGGATCTATTGAGAAGGCTCAACATGCAGCAAAGCAATCCGGCAGGAACACCACTAGAGGTTAGGATTTTTTTAGAGTAGGAAACAAATGAAGAACTAGTTGACCCCACTCACTATAGGAAGATAGTTGGATGCTTAAGGTATTTGTGCAACACAAGACCTAACTTGAGCTTTAGTGTTGGGTTAATCAGCAGATTCATGCAAGAGCCAAGGCAGTCTTACTTATTAGCTACAAAGAGGATATTGAGGTATGTTCAAGTGACAGTTGGCTTTGGAGTTCTATTTCCAAAAGGTGAAGTAGAGGCAAAACCAAAGTTGATTGGACACTCTGATTCAAATTGGTGTGGCGACAAGAGTGATAGAAAAAACACTGTATGGTACATTTTCTTCTATGGAGGAGCTCCAATTTCTTGGTCCTCTACAAAAGAACTTGTGGTAGCATTGTCATTGAGGCTAAGTATATTGTAGCCTCTAAAACAATTTGTCAAGCAATGTGACTAGATGCTTTGTTAGGAGAATTACAGGAGAAGAATTCGAAGAAGGTAAAGTTGCTGGTAGACAACAAATCTGCCATTGACTTAGCAAGGCATCCAACATCTTATGGGAGGAGCAAACATATAGAAACAAGGTTCTACTTCCTAAGAGAACAAGTCAGCAGTGAGAAATCGAAGAAAGAGCACTATAGAACTGAAATTCGGTTTGTAGACATATTCACTAAAACCTTGAAGAGGAAAAGGTTTAGGTGGTTGAGAGATTCGATTGGAATTGTTTGTGTAAATGCAACTTTGAATTAGGGAGGAGTGTTAGGATTAATTCAAAGCTGAACTAACTGAAAAGTTAGTTAGGAAGATTAGTTAGATAGTTAGTTGGGGCTTGTTACTGCCAACTAATTGTAGTTTGTGACTAGCTATATAAACAAGGCTATTTATAAACATTTTTTTGAGCAATATACACTTTCTATCAAATACAATTCATTCATTTGAGTGATTGCTAACAATAAGTGTGTCACTTATAAACTCTTTTCAAGCTCTATCTCTAGTCAATGTGAGACTTAGGTTTTTCTTGATAATGCTCATGGTGGAAATGGCTGAAGAAGCTCCCCCCACAAAAAATGGGAGATGGGACCAACTAGCCCAACCCATGACCCATAAATTTATGGAACCCTTGAGCACAACAGTTCAGCCATCTAGGTCACTCCTATTTTCACAACTTTTTGTTTCCTCTTCCATCTCCGACAGTGACCTCCATCTCAAGTGACCCATTTTCTGTTGAAGACCTCCATTCTCTGGCTACCTTCTCTAGCAATCTTGTATTGTATTAGGAGAAATTTAACTGACAAACATAACTACAAGAATAGAGGATCCACTAGATTGAGTAGGGAGGAGAAGAAAAGATAGTGGGGTAGCAGAATACCATAGATTGAGTAGTTCGTCTTTACCTGTTCTTTTTAATGGATCTGATCTTGTATTATATGGAGAGAAATTTAACTGACAAACATAACTATAAGAATAGAGGACCCACTGGTAGTAAATTAATTTACAATATAACATGATTGAGACTGTTATTAAGCTCAACACAGGTCCTGTGAGAAATTCAATGCAGACAGCAAAAACTTGTTATGGTTTACTAATTTACTAGGAAGTACAAGTCTCAGGCCAAGGAAGACTTGTCTAATGTTTGCATACAGTAGTTTTTTGTGGTTTAGGAAGGTTGAAATTAATCTGTTTTAACTGTAGCTTGTGACATCAATGGCTTTCACGGGAACTAATATTAATTAGAAAGTAATAAATATGTATTTGATATTTCTCAACTTTGATATCCTTTATTTGTTAACAGAATTGTCCGCTCCTACCTGCTACACTATGGCTATGAAGATACATTGAATTCATTTGATGTGGCTAGTAAAAGTACTCTACCTCCTATATACATAGCTCAAGAAGGTGGAATTGATGAGCAGGAAATAACATATGCGTTAAATCACAGAAAGACTCTACGGCAGGTACATTATTCATGGAAATAACAAATAACTAATTTATATTATATATTCAATTCTTAGCTTGGACCCTTTTAACTACTAATGATAAAAGTTAAATTCAATATTTCATATTTTTATTTTTTGTTCATTATCTATGTTGCTTGCATGCTTAAAAAACTATTGCTGTTACCATTATTGCTGGCACGAACCACATTGCCCTGTTGCACCAGATTCCTCCATTAAAATTCCAAGTCAATTTAGAATTGGAATTCATATCTCAAATATTTATTTGTCACAAACATACAAATTAAGATTCTTAATTCCAATTTTGGCAAATTTGGAATTGAAATTAGAATTCCAATATGTAATTCCAATTCTATCATACAAATGGGTCCTAATAATTACAAAAATGTGATGCTGTTTTCTTTGTTTCCTGTCCTCAAAATATTGTGAAAGGAATTATGTAAACAATGTTATCTTGTTTTCAATGTACACATGCATGAACACACATGAGGCTTTAAATAATGAGCCCATGGACAAATATGACTGGTTGCATTAGGGACTTTTCCCCCCTACTAATACTGTAATTAATTTTTTATTTTTATTCTGTTAATTTCATTCAGTCATAAAATCCTCAATCTTTTGGAGGCATGCGTGCCACTTGAATGCAGTTATACCTGTGTTGTCACCCTGAAAATTATTTCTATTGAATTCGGGAGAAGTATGAGCTTTTTGACTTGTTCAGTTTCTCATTTTGTTTTCAATGGGAACTAGGAAGATGACAGTGGATTTTAGAGGAGTGAAAATAATTTTTCCTCTTTTCACTATTATCTTGACAACATTTTGAAAATAGAAAACGGAATGGAAAGTGGAAACAATAAATTTTTGTAACTATTAATGGAAACATATACACTAAAAAGGAAAACAAACCAAACACCCTTAAAAATTCAAGGGAATCTTTGTGTCTGTGCCTTCTATCCACTGAATAATGTTCAGTGATTCTCAATTATGATATATTTTCATTGTCGATATTTCTTTGGGGTCTTTTATCATGTTTAAGCGAGTTAGGCCTTCATATTTTCGCATGAATTAATAGATATTATTATATGATTTTAGGAACCAGAATAGGAATGGTAAAACTAAAATAATATAATAGAAAACAAACATAGCAGAAATTAGAAAACCCCTTTCCGTGGAAGAACCAGCTTATTCACTCAGCCTAGCCAATATTGATATCAATTTCTTCATCCCCCCCTATTCGGTTACCACATCCATCATATAATCCTTCTCTCTCTCCCTCATTTTGATGTAAACCCCTTAATGTTCTGTAATTCTGAATTATGATATATTTTCATTGTTGATATTGCTTTGGTGCCTTTTTTATCATTTTTAAGGGAGTCAAGCCTTTATATTTTACAAATTATTATGTATATTATATGATAAATTAAAGTTCCAATCTCTTTTAAAGAAGCGTCTTTACTTGGTTAGAATTTAGAATCTTTGAGATATAGTGTCCATGTCCTTTTAAACTTCCATCATTGTTACTGATAAACATAAACATTGTAGTTTTGCTGTCCTTGTTTTGCTATTATTGGTATGGGTATCCCAGCTGTATATACTAGCTGATTTACAAACTTAATTTGGCTTACCTCTTTTTCTTTTCAATGAAGCTAATCAGGAATGGGGACATTGATGTTGCATTTGGTAAATTGCGAGAATGGTATCCACAGCTTGTTGAGGTGGGCTATCTCAGATTATTCTTGTCTTACAGTTGTATATATCCTGTTCTGGCGTAAAGCTGACTCCAATTGAACTGATTAAAAATTCAATCATGTATGTTATGCAGTATTTATGGTCTTTAATCTATTTGTAATAGAAATTGATTTAAACTGATTCTTTATGAAAGGAATTTCGATGATGATTATAATCGATAATGCTATGTTGTGCTTAAATTGTTTCTTGTGTCATGTTTCGAAAACTTATTTTCACAAGAATTTGTGGTTATGTGGATATTGGTTGTTGGCACTAGTTCTTTCCTTTGCCATTGTTGTTTTTTCATATCTAACCAAAGTGGCAGTACATGGTCAAGTTGACCAAGATTTTCATGTTAAAATACTTTGATTTTCAAGTCATAGCTCCAATTTATTTCCCCCTTTTTAAAGGATCCAAATAACAGAGATCTAATTATGTATGAAATTTTATATTTGATATTTCTCCTCTGTAAGAATCTTCTTTCAATATATTTACTTCACGAGTCATGACAATCAATTCTGGTTAGTGCAGGACAATACATCAGCCACATGTTTTCTGCTTCATTGTCAAAAATTTGTTGAATTAGTTCGGGTATATTCCTTAACTCAATTGATATTATTTATTTATCTTTTTTTGCTGCTCAAAATGTCAAATGTCTAGCTTTGATTTAAGAAATCCCCAGATAATCTACATAAATTGAATAATTTATTAATATTTTTTTATGTTTCTGTATGCCATACTTAGGTTGGAGCACTTGAGGAGGCCGTCAAATATGGAAGAATAGAATTATTGTGTTTTTTTGGGTTGCCTGTCTTTGAAGATTTAGTTCAGGTGAATTTATTTAACAATAATTAATACTGTTCCACTAATATCCCTTGTCCATTTCAAATTTCTAAGGGGTTTTGCTTATATGTTGCGTTTAGCGTAAAATCCTTCTAATCTTGTATTGCTCTGGGTTAGCACGAACAATCTCATCTCCCTTTCGTTATTGGCTTTAAGCACAAGAGAGAAATCAAATTTGTTTTGTTTTTCTTTGTGTGTATATTATATGTTTCCTGTTGGTCTACTATAATTGTAGCAGTTTGAATTGATATTTCAATTACTTTTGGATTATTTATCTTGCAGGACTGTGTAGCTTTGCTGGCGTATGAACGGCCTCTGGAATCCTCTGTAGGTTATCTTCTAAAAGACTCGCAGCGTGAAGTTGTAGCTGACACAGTAAATGCTATGATATTGTCCACAAATCCCAATATGAAAGTAACAAAACATTGCTTGCACTCCTATCTTGAGAGGTTACTTAGACAGCTCACTGCTTGCTGCTTAGAGAGACGATCGTTAAATGGAGAGCAGGGAGAAGCTTTCCAACTTCAGAGAGTGCTTAGCAGTAGTAGAAGAGGCTAGTGCTAGGTGGTACATGTGTCTATTGATCTTATGCTACTGTTCATATGTCTGTTGATCTGACGCCACTGTTAATATTGTCCCCGGATTTGTAACAATGCCAAGTGATCAAAATTGATCTTAGCGTCTCGTAGTACTATAGAGTCCCCCCATCTATTTACTTGATGCATGCCTATTCATTTCTTTGGCAAGAAAAAGAGGGAGGGGTATCTCTATATGCATTAAAACAATGAAATGGAAAAATGAACCAATCAATTATTTCAAGTTAGCATGTTTGGATGCATGGACAAGTGGGAGACATGATGCAAACTTTTACAATCAAAGTTAAATCTGTTGGAAATCATTTTCACTGGATAACAATGGAGAAATCTTGTAATGATGTAACGTCTTATATTTAATTTTGTTGTATGACATATACAGTGTTATAATTGGTTAACTAGCTAGTAGTAATATGGTACTTTAAAGATAAGTACATAGATTATGCAACATATGGAAAAAATAATGATAAAAAAATCAATAGTGATGGCAGAAACTGCCTGATCACTAAGTTTCATATTCTTTCCACCAAGGCGGTCAACCATGTCTGGAACAGATTTCCAGTTGTTGAGTTGTTGCTCGCGAGGATCTTCAAATTTCATTTTCATCTTCTCTGCGTGGCGGCTTGCAGCCTCTTGAGCAAGGGTCCAATCATAAAATCTTCGACTCTCTTCATTGCTAAGAACGTGGTAAACCTCTCTTAGTTTCATAAATTTTTCTGAGGCAGTTTTGAGAGGGAGGGAAGTTGTGTCCGGATGATACTCCTTTGACAGTTTCCTATAAGCAACTTTAATTTCCTCTAAATGGGCATCTGGTGATACTCCTAAGAATCTGCGTGGTGAGAATAGATGATGAGAAAGGATAAGAGGTAAGTTAGTTATAGAGTAGAGTGACTCACTCGTAATGAGAACCTAAAGAAGCTGTGAGCAAAGGAGCAAATTCATCCCCAAACACATTATTATTGGGTTTCTGTTTGCTATTGGTACCTCCAACCCAACCTTCATCTTCGTTATCCCAATGGATTCTGGTGTCAACTCCAGGGGGTGCTCTGCGAGAGGCCTGGACCTGCAAACGAGTACTATTGTTTGTTGTTCGTGTCGTAAGGAACTTAGCTTGTGGTTGAGGACCATTTCCTAAGATGAGAACGTGGGGAGGAGGAGGAGCTGTTGCTGTTGCTGTGGAAGCCATAGGAACACACAATGAACGGTAAAAGCCTCATATCACAATACAATACCTTTCATTTCTTCTCTCTTCCACTTTCTGTGGTTCACACCTCTCCCCACTTCCCTTGTCATTTACCCATCCACAAATCTAATTCAAGGCTGTATATTTTAAATCTATATTTCATTTTCATTTATTTTTAGTTTGCGTGTAAGTGTTTTTCGTTTTCTCATCTATTGTTTATCAAGTCTATTATTATTATTACTAATTTAACTTTTTTTTATTGTTTTGTTATCTAAATTATGTCTTATTATCCTAATTATTATTTTTTATAAGTATTGATTATGAAGTAGTTTACTTTTCACTCTTATTCTTTTTATTATATAACTTTGATAATTTACATTCAATAATACATTTTTAATAAAGAATTTATGGATAACTGGAACATAATAGGATGTTATATGTTTAATACAATTAGGAGTAGATTGCAACAAAAGTAGAAGAATTAGTTTGTAACCTAAAAATAAAAAAGGATAGGTATTACGACAACATAACATAATTTTTTTATGAAAAAAAATTTATCAACTGTAAATAGTGTGAAATGATATAAACAATGTGTTATTATAGAGATATTTGACCAAACTAAAAAATTCAAAATAAAATAAAAATTATTTACTAAACTGATGTTCTTTTGAACATCATAGAAGGTGGTAGGTCTGTAAGAGGCACAATGTGAATGTGTGCACTAAAAGAGATGTCTAATTAGCTTGTGTGTGTGAGCAAGAAGGTGCAAGTGTACGTCAATGTAGAGATGCATTAATATACATAGTGGAGAGAAGAAATCTACGTAAAAGATAAGAGGAGAGAAGAAAATTAGGATAAGATATAAGAGAAGAGAGATAAATCATTGATAGAAATAAGAAAATTGATGAAAATAAGAGAGAAATCAACCTTAAAAAGGAGAAAAAAGTTAGCTTAAGAAATGAGATGAGACAAAAATAATTGATGAAGAAGGGAAAAAAAAATAACTGATGGAAAGAAGAGAGAAATCAACCTTAAAATTAAAAGAAGAAAATAAAATCAACCTAATAAGAGAGATAAATGAATTTTTATTTTTTTAAATATTAAATTACCAAGATATCTATAAATGATTTATTTCTCTCCTCCATAAATGATTTTTCTTTCCTCTCTCGTATTCCATGGTGATTTATCTTTCTTCCCATTTCTTTTTTTCTCCTTTAATCATACACGAGGTATTGAGATAATCTTGCACTGCCTACTTACTCTAACTCCACTATTACATACTATCTAAAATGACACCAATTTAGTAAATATATTTTTTTATTTTGAAAAATATCCTAAAAGTCATGTTAATATTTATGAACAAGTTTAGCCCTCAATAACACATTTATTAACATTGCAAAATAGTTTTTTACTATTATCTAATCATAATTTATTACAATAAATTTATTAATTTTTATAATAAATTAATATCTTAAAAATCACGTTAATAATAATTTACCATGTATCATTAATTTTGATTTACAATTTAATAATAGTGGAAAGCTTTATTACAATATATGATAATTATTTTGTTTTAAAATATGTTACGTGTATAATTGATTGTGAATAAATTATTTTGAGCTTATCTTATGGATGACTAAGCCAGTTACATTAAATTGGATAATTGTGTTTTTTGATACAGCAAAGGAAAAGTGGTCGCTATAACATGTGGACCTATAGTATGTAAAGCAAAATCTGTGACTCAGTTCTCCAAAGCCCATTCATTCTGGAAATAATAGCTTGTTTTGTTGTAAAAAGACCAATTTTTGAATATTTACATACATTTTGGTGATCAACTTGAAAATTGAAAAAAAGGAATTGAAAGAAAGAGAATAAAGACACAACATAAGTGTCAGCTGTTGCATTAATTCATCCTACTAATTAATACAGCTTATTGAAATCCATAACATTGAGTATATATATTCAATTAAGTTGCAGTGCAAATAGAAGTTCCGTCTTCATTGTAAAGGGTACACCCAGTCGATGCAATGCAGCAGTTGCATGCTGGAGTGAGGTGTTGATCACCTGAAGATGGGCAAGTCATGTATGCTGCCTCATAGCATATTTGTGGGCAAGCCACTACTTTCTCATTATTGCCTCCCAAAACAATTGCACCTGGATCATAAATCACATTAAAAATTCATGCTTTGCTTTATATATAATTTGTTCACTTCATTTTTATTTAAAGAAGGATTTTATTTAAAGAAGGACGCGCTGGTTTCTTCTTAGCTCCTATTAATTAAGTCATATATATATATATATATATGAGAATGAAGCACTTAAAGGAACCAGTTGTCTAGAAGTATAATAACACCCAAAAGAAAAAAGAAAATAAAATTAAAACAACGTTTTGTGTGTGTATTGAAAGGAAGAGAGTTGCCGAGCATAAGATGAATACCGCAGACGAAGACAAGAAGGATAACCCCAACCTTGTTGAAAGCCATGTTTTTTTTTTGGGCAACCTTTGTGAATATTTTCTCTTATTTATAGTATGAGAAAATATAATTAATACAGATATATTTATATATGAAAGGAATCGCGTGCGTGTTGATTGTTGAATCAATTGAATAATAAAGAGTACGTGTTCGCACGGATAACCTCTAAACTAATCCAGCCAAAACCAACGTCATCCAGCCACATAGGCTCCGTGCTTAATATTGACAAAAAATTTACAATTTCTCTAACATATTTTTATTATTAGTTAAAAAATATTATAACATACTCTTTAATATATTTTTATTAATTAAAAATTATAAAATTATAAATAAAATTTATCAAATAAAAATAAAACTCATTATTTTTTATAATTTCTTATAAATTTTAAAAAATATATTGATAATATTACTTAATTTTACATACTTCGATAAATGTTATATTTTTATTTGGATATAGATAGATGAAAATTATATCTCCCCTGACTAGGTCAAGCGAAAAGAAGTAGAGAAATAGGAGGTGACTTAGGGCATAAAAACACGAGGATTATCATCATAGACCCCACCACAGCCTAATTTCCCTCTTCACGGCATAATGACAATTCTCATCCACTGAAGAGTCTTTCCAACCAGCGTTTAGTTAGTTAACTTAAAGGAATGAATTATGAATCTATGTGTGTTTGGTATATGAAAATACGAGGAAGGCACATGTTAGACAAACTATTTTTTTTTTCTCATAACAAAATTTATTTAAGCATTGCATTGAGTTACACAAATGCAACTCTTTTAGCAAGAGTAACCATATGTTAGACCATGTACGTACGTACACCGCATGTTTTTCATGTTCTACAACTAATGTAAGTTAATTTATCTAGAAGTATCTTGGTTATAAATACATACTTAATTTGTACAAAAACCAAAAAAATGCACCTAATAAATTAATTATAGTAGCATGCTGCATACGCCATAAAAAATAATATTTATATTAACATATAATCTTTTCGTACAATCTCTTTTTATTTGTTTTTTTTACTAAATAAATCTCAATCAAAAGTCAAAGAAAAATGGCGGCTAGCTTGTTGTGAAGTATCACTAAACCACAAGAAGTAAAATTATAGCCCTTGAAATAATACTTGTAAGATGTGATGAACTGAAATTTCAAAATTCAAACAACGAACTTGACAAAAAAAAATGTATAATATTTTTTACAACAACACTTTATACAGTATTATTTTTCTAATTTTCTCTTTATCTCTCTCCATTACATTACTTAATTATACTTATTTAATTACATATTTCTCTCTCTTTTCTTTTTATTTCTCTCATAATTATAAAAAAAATATTATACAATTTTATTGTCCAAGTACATTTTCTCAAAAAAGAAAAATCAATTTAACGTACACAACCTTTAGCTGAGCTGTTAAATTAATAAGTTTTATTTTAAAATGAGATTATTTCTACGAGTAGTTTTAGTAGTTCCCAAGGATTACATGTGACATGTATTTGATCTCTTACATAAAACTAATATCAATATGTAGCTAGATGCCCCTTTGAATTGTTGAATAAACAAATTTATGTCATTTTAAAAAAAATAACACCAAATTAACATGCTTTTTAAAGCATAAGAATCAAAGACTTTACCAAAAAATTTACAAAATTTTCACACGTACGTAGTAAGATGAAATTTGAAATAACTTATTTATATTTATATATAAGAATTTAGGTAGTATATAATTAACTTTTTTGACAGTGATATGACACTTTCATAATATAATTTTCCTTTATTTAAACTTAAATTATTTACTTGACATAAATTTTTAATGCTTAATTTCATCTTTTAAAAGTTTATTTTAAATCATATTTTAGAGTAACACCTTTAAAAAATACTAGCTTAAATATCTCTAAATAAGTAATGGGCCTAAGCTTTTATTTAGGCCAATAGTTTAAAAATTTTAAATATAACAACAAATATATAATATCGTAACATTATAGTAAATATTTAATACAATATTAATAAAAATATTATTGTATTATTTATGTTTTCGTACTAATAGACGTAAAAGAATTTTTAAAATAACCTAAAATACGTCATTTAATTTTAATTAAATAAATTTTTTGAAAAACTTTGGTCTAACTCTTTTAGTAAAAGAAAAACTGAGTTAAATTGAAAATGTTTTTCTAATAAAAAATTAGATAAGGAAATAATGCTCTTGTCTAAGAAAACGAAACCCCCACCGTAAAGAAATACTTACAAAAAAAAATTACATTTATTTTATCCCTACAAGGCAATTGAATGCTTGAACTAACGACTTATTATATGTATTGGTGATTGTAAATGTTGATAAAAAAATTCTGTTATAGGTTAAAAAATTGTTAAACTAATTAACTATAACAGAAAATGTTTTTAAATTTAATCAAAGTTAAGTAAAAATAAAAAATTAAGGGTTATTTGAAAAATGGTTAAATTAAATAATTAAAATGTATTATCCTTAAATTAATCTGCAATACTAAAATTGAAAAATAAAATCACTAGAAATGAAAGAAATATATGGATGTCTATAAATGGAGAAAAGAGTAACTTTGACGAGTGTTTCTAATTTGTTTTTAACTTTATTGACTAATTTTTCAGCTTGTTTAATTTTATTAGTAATGTTTAGTAACAATTTTTTTTATTAGCGTGGTGTTTTTTTTAATATTATTTCAAGTAGTATTCTTTAAAGTATGTTTACAGTTCTAACTTTTTATATTTATTTATTTTTTATCTTTAAAGTATTTATTATATTTTATTTAATAAGGTTTTATTTTATTTTAAATGAGTATGATTTTATTATATTATTTAATTTAAATCATTATAATATATTTTATTATTTTAATATTATACTTAAAGATATTGATAATGATAGATAATAATTTTGTTTTATTTTTGTTATTATATTGTATATATCTTTTATATTATACTATTTATAATATTTATTTTATTAATTTAATATTATACTTTAAGATATTGATAATGATAGATGATAGGTTTGTTTTATTTTTTATTTTTTTTAATATTATTTATATTATACTATTTATATTATACTATTTATTTTAACAATTACATTATTTATATTATTTAATTTGTTCTTTTTAATATTATACTTTCATATATTTTAGTCATTACACTAATTAACATAATATAAATATGACCTTTACTTAAGTGTATATTATTTTTACTTTATTTTAAATTTCATTGAAAATATTAAAATATAGTACAAAATTAATAATAGAATATACTCTAAAAAATGTACTTAAAATAATTTATTTATAAATATAGATTATAAGAGTTAAAATTTGATTACAAATCTAAAACTATAAATACTTAAAATATATTTTTATCAATAAAATAAATTAATACTATTTACAAACAAATATTATATAAACATATTCGTTTATGTTATTTTACATTTATCAATTATTATAACATATAAATTTACAAAATATTTATAATATAATAAGCTTGCTTAATTAGTTTTCAACTATCCATTACTAGGTTTTTTTTTTTGCTATCAACCGACTTTTTAGCTAGTTTTTTTTTGGTTAAACATAGTTTGTAATTCATACATCATTAGAAGGGTAAAGCATAACTTCTAAAATCCTACGTAAAGCATAACTTCTAAAATAAAAAAAATTGGTAAATTTAACTATTATACTAGTTGATACAAATAAAATATCTTATAATTTTTCTAGACAAAATTATTTTTAATAAATTATCATTTTAATATTTTATTTACTCTAAAATTTTCTCCTTTTATTAAAGATATATATTATGATAAAGGAAAGCTTTTATCATATTAAATAGTATAATATATTATTAAAGAAGATATATAGTAAATGAAAAAAATTATTGACGTATTGAGAACAAAATGAAAAGAATAATAATGACTTATAAATTCTCAAATGGTACTTATATATAAATATATATATATATATATATATATATATATATATATATATATATATATATATATATATATATATATATATATATATATATATATATATATATATATGCTAATGAAATACTAATGACTAAATATCACTATTTTTGTAAAATAAAATGACATATCTTAATTTTTAAAATATTGACAAGAGGATTTAGGTATTCTTCCCTAGAAGTATAAAAAATGACACAATTTAAAAGGTCTAGTTGAATTGGAATGATAAAATTATGGCTTAAATAGAATTAAATCAATTTAATTTAGCTAAACGGATCACTAAAAAAAGACATAAAAATGATCAAGCTTATTTAGTATGATATTTTTTTAATGTTGTCTTTAAGTAAAAAAAAGTTAAAAATAAGACTATAAAATATGACTGACATAGATTTCAGACTAAGTTAAACCAACCTGATCTTTGTCTTTGACATATCGGGTATAGAGATGTGCATGGATTGAATTTTAAAAAAATAAATTCATATCCAATTAAACGGGTTAGATTTTAAATTCATATCCATTTAATTGGATAAAATTAGTTTGGATTTTTGAAACCGATTGAAAATCAATTTTCATTCCAGTTTATAGTTAAAAATCAGGTTGATGTTAAAAATGATTTTTAACTATAAATAGGTTTTAAAACTAATTTTTTAAAATAAACTTTAAACAAAAAATAGTTTAAAAATCAATTTTAGTTTTAAATTAAAAAATAATAATTCTTGGTGTGTTAAAAAATAGATTAGTTTTTCAAATACGACCTATATAGGAAGTACAATTCCTTTAAAAATTTATGTTAATCATATATATAAATTAAAAAATAAAATTATCTCAAAAATTATATTGATCATATTTATAAAATATAACTTATATATTAAAAAGAAAAAAAATATATGTATAAATAATGTAATGTTTTTTTACATAATCATTGAATCACAATTTATTATATTTTTTAAATTTATTCATTTTGATAATAACAATCATATAAGTCATACTAAATATGATTTTTAATTTGTTCATTTTATAATAACAATCATATAAGTCATACTAAATATGATTTTTAATTGATTAATAATGTAAAATATTTACACCGACAATGTATATATATTAACTTCATATTAAAAATACATAAAATTATATTGTTTATAATATAGTATTGGAAGAAATTAAGTTATATTTTATAAAAACAATATCAATGAATCG
Source organism: Mucuna pruriens (assembly GCA_025330945.1). Lineage (NCBI taxonomy): Eukaryota > Viridiplantae > Streptophyta > Magnoliopsida > Fabales > Fabaceae > Mucuna > Mucuna pruriens. The sequence continues at coordinate 209,992 of JAENHJ010000033.1, forward strand.
TATTTTTTAACTACGGCTATTTAGAAATTTTATAAAAATTATCTCATATAAAAAAAAATACATTAAATAGAGAAAAAAAACCTTATATGATATTAGTAATGTAAAAGTATTTAAAAGGAATAAAAATAATAATATCTATTCAACAAACTTGAATTAGATTTAATATCTAATTAAATGGATTTGATTTAACATGCAAATGATATGAAAAGAATTTCATTAAAATGGATATGAAGGAATTTGGAATAACGTAGTTACATAACCAAATTTTTTGAATAAGCATAAAAGGAAAAACAAGACTATTGTATTTTAATGGCGCAATATGTCTTATTTTACCTATCAAAGAAAATGATAGTTAATAAATAATTTTAAGTAGAGTTAGAGAATATAATAATATAATAAAAGTAGAGACTAAATAGAAACTATTAAAAGAATGTTTGAATTATTGTTGTAGTGTTATTATTATTATGTTAAATGACTCGATTGGCTTAAGTTATTTTTAAATATTTAAATCGGTCTTTAGCTTAAAAGATTAGTTGAATATGATAATGTATTTTTTTAATTGAATTCTTAGAATTTTCAAAATCATAATAAACTATCATAGTAAATAGGTTCTTAAATTAAAAAAAAAATCTTTTGGTGATGTAAATATTTTTAATTGAATTTAAAAAAAATTTAAAACCATCATAAATTCTGATTGTTTAGTTTAGTGATCTGAAATTATGATGAACTAATCACTTAAACATACTTTTTTATTTTGAATGGAGGGACCAATTGAATTATTAATATATTATTATTTGGGCAGCGGAAGAGTATTTAAAGTTGAAAGAAGAAAGCATTGGATTGGGTATGTAGAGTGTGTGGGAGATGAATTGAGAAAGAGGAAATGGAATAGATAGATGGCGAAATCGGGGAATAAGAATATGGGATCAACGTCTGCGTCGGCCAAAGTTCACCCTTCCAATGATCCTGAACTCGATCCCGACTCTCACGCCCTTGAGAAGTTCAGACTCTACGAAACCAGAGCGGTAATTATTTAATTTAATTTAATTGATGGAAGCGATGAATTGCAATTGTAATTGTAATTGGAATTGAAATTGAAATTGCAGAGGTTTTACCTGGTCGGGAGTGATCGGAACAAGAGGTTCTTCCGTGTGTTGAAAATTGATCGATCAGAGCCGTCCGATCTGAATATCAGCCAAGACCCCGTGCTGTATTCGCCCCAGGAAATCAAGAGTTTGCTTCAACGGATTGCCGAAGGTAACAGAGCCACTGGCGGCCTCACTTTCGTTGCTAAGGTTTTCGGTATTGCCGGTCAGTACCTATCTCTCTATCTTATCTACATCTTCTCAATTCCCCCCCCCCCTTCCCCTTCATATACTATACTATCTTCTAATCCTTTCTCTCCAGGCTGCATCAAGTTTCTCGAGTCCTACTATTTGATTCTCGTCACTAAGCGCAGACAAATTGGTTCTATCTGTGGCCACGCCATCTATAGCATCAAGGAGAGCCAATTGATAACCATTCCACATGTTTCCATTCAATCTGATTTAGCTCACTCTAAGACTGAGCTCAGGTAATTTTGGTTGGGACCCACCCTTCTTCTACCACATCTAACAACTTCTACTTCTAAACACATTATCACTACCTTTCTTACTTCAGGTACAAAAAGCTTTTGTCTAGCGTTGATTTGACCAAGGATTTTTTCTTTAGTTACACTTACCCTATAATGCAAAGTTTGCAAAAGAACGTCTCATTCAGTCAAGAGGGAGGGATGTCATATGATAATATATTTGTTTGGAATGCGTATTTGACACAAGCAATCAGATCAAGATGCAATAATACCATTTGGACCATAGCTTTAGTTCATGGTCATTTTAGGCAGGTTTGTTGCTTCCTTTCTGCTCTGTCATTGATGATACCTTGTTATTTGTCATATTGTAAGCTTACATACTCTTATTTGGAGCATGCATTTTCAATAAAGATCCATGATAATTTTACAATTATTTATAAAATACCTTCTGTTAGAGCAAGATGAACATTGTCTCAACTTTACTATTATTGGAACTTGGGATAGAATAAACACGTGGTTGGGTTTAATAATCAATACTCAAATAACAAAAAAATATCAGCTTATTCATCTTAATAAAAGAATGGGGTTGGCAGATACAATGTATTCCTTGCCTGCAATTGTTCTATTTCTTTTGCAGGTTTGTTCATTCATCAATCTCTTAAAGTCTATATCTCACCACACCACCATCGAATCGTTTCTGCATTCAATGGCTTGGCTTACTGCTTAATCATATGATAATGGTCTGTAAAAGCTTGTTTCTGTATGGACCAATTTGACAGAATTTCAGGTTTCTGTATTATTTACCTTAATGCAATAATTACTGCCAAGTGTTGGAGTAACAGTGAGGGCTGAAAACAGAATATGTTATTGATTGATGAGATGGGCATGTGGTTGGTAGTTGGAAGAAATGAGAATCGTCATAAAACTTGTTATCCAAACATGTTTTCTTGCTTTAAAACTTATTTCTAAAATAATTCACCCTAACATATTTTTAAGAAATATTGATTTTCAAAACCATTTTGAAGTCATTTTTTATGAATAGTTTTCAATAAGTGAAACACTAAAAATGGAACCAAACAGATCCTTGGCTTTCTTGACTATGTTTGTCCCTTCATTCAGTTGATCGTGGATTCGGTCTTTAGATTCCATTAGGGTGCTTTCCTTTAAATCCCATTTCTTCTGCCTTATCCACTCTCCAAATAAGAGCAATTTTATTTTTAGATTCAAATATGATTTCCATTAGAGAGAAAATAGGGAAAATACGACTCAAGGGTTATAATATATGCTCCAAAACGTGCAAAGCAAGAAGAGAAGGGAAATAATAAATAATGTAGCAACTCTTGGGAAATTTAGTTCATTCAATCATGTCTTTTGATTGAAATGATCTTCTATGCCTCAGAAGAGCTATTTGAGTGTTTTCATTTCAATAGTTTGTTACCTTTTGGAAATATAATTAGCCCACATGATTATATAGTTTCTGTATATGCATATTTAGATTTAGATACATGTACATACAGATATGATTCATTGCCTTTCCCCCCACTTTTGTTATGTGATTTTCTTGTCCTGTCAATTAGTTTTAACTATCCACAGCAATTGTCATTGTATAACCAATATAGGATTTTAAAATGGCAGATTCGTCTATCAATTTTTGGGAGGGACTTCAGTGTTTCCTTGATTTCTAGACGATCAAGACATTTTGCAGGGACACGGTATTTTTTTTTTTTTTATGTTTCATTCACGTTTCACTTATAATACAATTGATTCGGATGTCATGAAATCATTGTGATACTTTAAATTAGATAAGTATTCTCTAAGTTTCCATGATTATATGTTAATTTCATTCTTAGAAGTGTTCTGTTAAATTTGTATCCATATATGATTGTTCTTTTTCAAAATATATATTAACTTAAGATTGCTCCTCTCTCTCTATCTGATTGAAGGTTAATGGAACTATCTGCTACACTGAAAATGTTTCCAACTTATCATCTTATTACTGAAGCAACTTTCAATGAGTTTGAATGATTAGTCAACTGCTAACAATACTGGTTGATAGGATGGATGATAATTGTAGTTTCTTCAAAAGTGAAAAAATACTCATTAGAGACCATGTCAAACCATACTATATAAACTGCTTTTCGGTGTGTTTTGTTAGATAAGGATATTCTAATGTTTCAAGATGATACTGACATAGGGTATCCTTACAAGTCTTAGTTCTATCCTATATTTGGTGTGCAATTTGATTGAACACAGGCCAATATACTATTAATCCTATAATGTGTTTATTGATTGTTTGGATTGATAAAATTATTTTTTTAGAAATTCCCTTGCATGTAAATGAGGTACCTAACTCAACATCAACAATAACCAAACTTTGTCCCACTAGGTGGAGTGAGCTACATGGATCATACAACACCATTAAAGAGAAATACAAGTACAACACAACACATGTATCTAGCTCAGTTTGTCACACTCAGCTGTAAATAAAGTTGCATTGCATCCAAATGGTAATAGAAATTTTACTATAATTGTCACACCAATTATAAATGGATTGAGATCTCCATTTTTTATTTTAGTATTTCTACCCAAGATTCAAGCTACCAAGGATTACCAGAATTTGTTGGAGACCATCTCCATCAGAAAATCACAGTTGATAGATTTTGAATTTTTTATTATTCATGGCACCCCAGAACTTCACAGGTTTCTAAACAGCTGGAATGTTGTCACGATGTACAGAGGAAATTCTAAAAGTTGGATTTTTTTTTTCTATAGATAAAGAAATTTTATTAGAGAAATTATATGATGATATGGCAAATAAAGAAATATTCCAAAACAGGGGAAAATACAAGTATCCCAATCCAGCCAAATGCATCAAAAAATTGCATAAACTGTTCATTGCTATATAAATTTTGCCAAAACATATATACCAAACCAAACTATCATAAAATAGAATATAATCATTCAGGGATTAGTGTGACAGCCTTTGGTGTATTTGTCTTTTTTGGGCTTCACTGGAAATTGCTGATCTTTCCCCCCTTGCAAGTTGGCACTGGTCCCCAAGTAATTTTTTTACAATGATTAAGAACAGGTGGCTTCCAGGAACCACTGCTTACAACATTATGGGGGTCAAGTGAACTTAGGCCAAATTTGACAAGGTTTGGTTGGAAATTCTAGTGGATCCATCTCTCCCCAACCACTGGAAATCATACATGGTATCTTGTCTGTGCTCAACATTCTTTGACTAAAGTGCAAGCTTACATTTAGATACTGTTAGGCTTGAAACTTAGAACAATGTGCATTTACTTGTAATGCAGTGCTTATTGCTTGTGTATTAATTATGTTTGTCTGCTTGGTTCAATGCCAATCAGCCTGCATCATGGCAGATGTCACTGCTCAGTTTGGTGGTTGTTGCAGTTTCAAATACACAAAACAACTAGTTAATGAGAAATCTGTATAATTCAGTCTGAATATAACAAAAGTTGTTAATTCAATGTGTATAAATAAGCAATTATTAATCTTTGGAGTGCTTCATTCAAAAACAAAAATGACTTGTAGGGAAACAATTCCAAACTGGAAGAAAATGCTAAATTATAGAAATATTTATGCTCTTTTATCCAAATGATTACAGAAATGAATATAATAAAGAATTTCTAGCTTTCATTTAGATTTCTAAAACATGAAAGTTTTAAAGGACGTTTGACTTCCAAATTGTCAAAGCTGGAAACTAGACTACCACACACAGATGGAGGACAATCAATTTGAGGAAAAGCTGTTGTAGAATAAGGATGAGAAAGGGGATCAATGAGTCTTGCTGTGTGGACTATTAAACAATTGATGCAAAGACTGAAAAAATGAATCTGCTTGTGTATAATAGATTCTCCATGGATTACATTAATTAATTTTATCCTGTGATAGGGTTGGAAATTCCTTGTGAGTCAAGAAGGATTTGATTCTTCCAAAATCATAAATATGTTGATATGGGGAGTTTAATCAACTAAATCTCATCACATGAAGGCAGGTTGTGCTAGGTTGTACTTCTTATGGGCTTTTAGCCTTGATGTCTGAGACATCCTCAAATTCATTGCACGTGTGTGCTACTTCATTTGTACAATTTGTATAAACATTCTTCTCTACATATATCCTGTTCTAAGTGACAAATTACATTTGTGTGTCTTTCAAACTCAACTTTTTGGATAGCATAAATAGTTTATACACTAAGTTTTTCCCCCATAGGCAGTTTATTGCTGTGATTTGTCCAGGGAAGGATTGAAGGAGGAGGAGCTACAAACCAGGTTAGCCTCTTATTCTCTCCTTGCAATGGATGCCTCTACAAAGTTCTCCTTCATTGGAGAGTTTGGGAAGATTTTCTTTGTTCCTCATTCATGTTAAACACATAACAATCTCTTTCTCTCTTTCTTCCTGAGAGAATTCTCTTAGTTTCTTTTCTTTTCTTTCCATGATTCTTTGCCCTTGTTTCTCACCTCTGTCCCTCTCTTATTTAAATGTCCCTGTTTTTCCTATATGTTCCGCATTCCTAGTTATTCTGAAATATCTTATGTTTGAGACTGCCTTTATTTGATGGCAACTCAGTCATTGCCTTTGAACTAATGTATGTTTTATTTTTCTCTTTATCATTCCCCTCTAATGAACTGTTTTCTTTTCTCTTTTTTGGATTGGTCTCATGCTCCTTTCCATTACCTTGATCTGTTGATCATAACTGTCTGTTTTAAAGGAGCATGCATATTCCTCTTTATTTATCCTGAAGTTATGTTGAATTGGTCTGGAAAAGAAATGTGTTTATTACACTAAAATATTATCTCATCGTCTTCCTTGCAGGGTAAATGTGCTTTGGAAATGATTAGGAAAACTGTTATTATTGTGTTTCACATTCTCCTTTCTGTACATCTAGGTTTCATTCTTTAGTTTTGTATTTTTTTTTTTTCAATAGCCCATTGTTTCCAGCTTGTTTGCCAAATTTCCCAGTGTTTTGCGCTTTGTATAAAAGGTGTAGCTTGGCACTTCCTAAGCAAAGAATTTAAACTCATGATCTCTCATGCATTAAGTTTTAAAAAAGTTGTGTAAACTTGGGGGCCTTTTATTGTGATTCTATAGCCTATCTCAGTTTATCATTCCTCTTATATTTTGAAGATCTCCTTTTTTGCAAGGAGAAATATGGTCCACATTTATTTAGGTTGTGATGTTATGATATAGTCATATGTATTTTGTATATTTGACTAATTATAGGCTTTTCATTTTTGGTGTCATTTAATGTAATTAGTATTATATTTGTTGGTATGCTTTGCAAAGAATCTCTTATGTGATGAGTTTTGTGGCACTGGATTGTTTTTTCTAGAGCTTATCATTATTATTATGGCAGGGGAGACTTCTAGTCTATAATATATTAAATAAGTTGTCCCAGAAGTGTAACGTGTTATCATATTTTAATTGTTCTCAAGTGTTCTATTCTGTAGGATAGTTGATTTTACTTTTTACAGCAGTTGCTGAGCCAAAGTTTTTGCTTTTGTGGCCTATCATCTAGAGCAGAAAGTCCATTGTACACTATTGGTTGAACATTTGCTTGTTGATGCTTGTTTTCTTCATATTTAGCAGATAAAGAGTTGAGAGAAACTGATAGAAAATCTAATGACATTTTTATTAAACTGTCAAAATGTATTGATTGTACAAGAGAGAGCTATTAGACTCATCTATTTATACACTGAGATAGCTTGTATAGATGTAAGCCTAACTAACTCCAGCTGTCATAACAGAAAGACAGCTGGCTAACTAACTCTGACTCTGACGGGGTGCTGACTCAAGCACAACTAGCAATCTAATTCAGCAACGACATGTACAAATAATCAACCCTACACTTCATACCATATGAGCAGAGTTGTGCTGGTTGGATTGGAATATATAGCAGTGATTAAACATGGCAATATTCTTCGGTATCATGAATTATCTGTATTTTGCAATGATATTGGGTTTTGCATTATTGGGCTATAATAGTAATGGTTAGATTAATTTTCTTTGTCATGAATTGTTTCTACAGTTACTTGAAAAGGGGAGTGAATGATCGGGGGAGGGTTGCTAATGATGTTGAGACAGAGCAGATTGTCCTTGATGAAGAAGCTGGCTCTTGCAAGGGCAAAATGAGTTCAGTTGTGCAAATGCGTGGATCAATACCACTTTTCTGGTCACAAGAAGCATCCAGATTTAGTCCTAAGCCTGACATAATTTGTATGAAAATAGTTGAGATTAATGTTTATCCTATTCACTGTTAAATTTTATGCTGTGGTAATACATCCAGCTCTCTTTTGATGTTTTTTCCCCTGTTTTGACTTCCAGTGCAGAGGTATGATCCAACATACCAGGCAACGAAATTGCATTTTGAAGACCTTGCTAAGAGATATGGCAATCCAATTATTGTTCTTAATTTGATTAAGGTAATTCCTCAAAATAAAAATAGATAGTGCTGAAAAAGTTAACAAATATCAGCAAGGGACCTCACGTCTGTCTCCATCCCAGTCATGCAGAGAAAATTGATTTCCATCCATGTCCCAAGTCTCCACTTCACAATAGTACCTCTTGCCCATGCTTCTACCAAATGACTTCTCATTGGAAATTTAAATTTCAATCTAAGCACCCTTTTCTCATTCATAGAACCTAATCATAAATGCAAACGATCAAAGATGTAAAAGAAATGGCTAACACACTGCCAAGCATGGTAGAACATTTTTCCAACAGTCTTTAGCTGTGAATCCTCTTTAGGATAGAATTAATTTTTATGCTTTTCAAGCTAATGTTTATATTTTGCGTTTTCCTTTGTTGCTAGTAGGACCGTTGATACTACTGTTCTATTTTGCTCCTCTTTCAGTAAATTCTTTCATTGAAAATTACATAATTTCATTATCATCCTACTTACCAGGTAGCTTAGATGCATTGTAAGTTTGTAAAGTAGGAAATAGGATTGAAGTTATTAGCACATTAGTTTTCTCTTTTAAATTTTGTGATTATCTATGTAATCTGCCTGTGTACAAATATTACTCTTCTGAGTGCTCATTTCACTCACAAGTAATCTCAAGACTCAAAAACAATTATTCCCTTGTAAATCTCAAATTCATATCTGAGTGGGGTCAATCCCACCTCTGCTGCACACATCAGTGCTAAAATCTCAATTCCATGTCTCCTCGGACACGTCCCATCAGTCACCTCCACAGAACATTTTTGGCCAGAACTTAAAGTCTGGTCACCAAAAAAGCGGCCACTCTCCACCTATAGATTACCCTCATTGACAAAAATCATGTTATGCAAGAATTTCGTGTTAAAAAAGTTGTTGAAATTTAATAATTAATTTATTGATGCTTCTTTCTTTAAATATATTTTTCTTGGCCAAGTAGTTTTGGTCAGATCTGTTCTGTTTAACTGATATCTTAATTGAGAGATTAGAAGACAAAATAAAAATACTTTCTTTTAATCATATTATTCAAGTGAATTTGAGAATCATTATATCTTTGTCATATGGTCTATCAGATTTGTTGAAATTTTCTACATGCACGTTTTGTTACACAAAGTACCATCATCAGTCCCTAATTTATTACAATTCTTAGCATACTTCCTTTAGTAATAGAAAATTAAAAACCTTTTGGCCTCTAGTTTATCAGATTGTTCTCTTTTTCCTTTGTTTTTTTGGTGTTTTTCTCTTTGCATTAGTGAATTGCTTCTTTTATAGAAAGAAAGTAATTTATACTTTCTTGTAGCTCATTTAAATAATAAAATGCAGACAGTTGAGAAACGGCCTCGAGAAATGATGCTGAGGCGTGAATTTGCAAATGCTGTTGGGTATCTGAACCAAATTCTATCAGTAGAAAACCATCTTAGATTTATTCACTGGGACTTTCACAAGTTTGCAAAGAGGTAAGCATATTATGCTTTTATCTTTTTGTCTCACAGTAGCAGTCTCTTCATTTTCCCTTTCCTGCATTTCAAATTTAAATCTGACTATTCTCTATTCTTCTCTGCCATTTTCAAAGCAAGTCTGCCAATGTTTTGGCAGTCTTAGGAGGTGTAGCAAGTGAAGCGCTTGATTTAACTGGATTTTACTACAGTGGTAAACCCAGTGTCGTAAAGAGGATCAACAAGAGCAATCGAACAAGCACAGGGAGGTACGATCCATCATTGACATTGTTACTTAACATTCAATACAGCCTTTTTCTTGTTTTTGCATGTAAGTTTTAGTTGAATCATAACTCTTATGTTGAAAATATAATTTTTTAATAACTAGTATTTATCTACCCATGCCCTTTTGTATGCAAAAAAGCAAAGATATGAAAATGCAGGGGTCTGTGACCTTTCCCCCCTCATAACTTTTGTTATGAGGTTTAGCTGCCTACTGCTATAGAGTCCTCACTGTTGTATATGCACTTTCCAAGATTAAGGAATGTAGAACTCGAAGATTCCATTAAAATCATAAAATGATTTAATAATTTCATATCCTTCTTTTCATTTTGTGATCTTATACTTCTTTTAAATGTTTCCTTTGTTATCTATTTTTGGACTTTGAACTGGAAGATTGCTTTGGGTGATGTATTTTCATTTTTGTTTGTTTTTCTTCACTTTTTGATGATTGAGGGAAAACTTCACTTAATCAGTAATTAATAATAATGATTGTTGACAACAATGATAAGCTAGGCCTTAGTATCAATGCCACCCAAGAAATAGTAGCATAGTAGTTAAATATCTATGTTAGCTTTCCTCTTAGAGCCTTTAAGCCTAGGGTCCATTTGGGAAAAAAATATAGTTTAGAACTGTTATTTGATTCTGGTTTTATATTTGGATTGCATAAGGATTTATAAAATAAAATTGTGATTTTACATTCAACTCTATATTGTTGATTACATGTATGATTTAGATTTTAGAAAAACATGTAATATTGTTACCATAACTTTAAACTTAAATGCATAAATAATACAATGAATAGTTTATTTTGATGGTGACAATGTACCAGCACTTGTGGTGGTAACAATAGCAGTAGAGCTTCTAGTGAAAAAAATGGAAAAGTTAGAGATGTAATATAAAATCATTTGTGTCTTCACCTAACTTAAGCTTTTGGATAGTTAGTTCATGACATGTTATTAGAGTCTCTATATCAAGTGCTCTAGAGTTTTATCCTTGTCACCCTTATTCTTTAAATAAAAAAAAGTTGAATTTCAAGACAGGGTAGTTGGTCCTGTGCATTGTTCAAGCTTCAAATCCAAAAAGTTTTTTGCTTGAGGGGTTTGTTAGAGATTTGACAAATCATTTTTGTATCTTCAATCAAATGGAAGTTAATTCAATCAAAAAGGTTGGAGCTTACCTATGAAAATGTGAAGATAATGCATTGAAAAAGACTTAACTCTGAATGGTTTTTTATTATTATCGAGCAGAATGACATCAATTTTGATCCATATAGCCTTGCAGCTGATCACACCTAGTGGGATAAGGTGTGATTGTTGTTTGTTGATACCAGTGTTATTTCTGGGTGATTCTTCATTGTACTGAATATTATATTATTTCAGTTTGATCTTATTTGAGCATGTTGCTTTAGAGAAAGGAAGTTCTATTTATATTTTCAACTCATTATGTATTTTTATAGGGATACTTCACTGAGAGATCTGAGAGCTAGTTCTGGGGATCTTGTGAGGATTGGGAATAGTAATGAAATGCTAAATTCTGTGGCTAATCGAGACAGAGAGACTGACATGAACCATCAGAATAAAAAAGATAATTTTAGTAGTGACACACCACATTTTCAGAGTGGAGTTCTCCGCACCAACTGCATTGACTGCTTGGACCGTACAAATGTTGCCCAGTATGCATATGGTCTTCAAGCTTTAGGACGCCAGCTCCATGCAATGGGTTTGACTGATGTGCCAAAGGTGGATCCTTATAGTAGTATTGCTACAGCTCTAATGGAAATGTATCAAAGTATGGGAGATGCTCTTGCCCAGCAGTATGGTGGTTCTGCAGCTCACAATACTGTATGACATTTTTGTGATTCTAAATTTATGTAATCTGCTGGACAAATATCTAATATGCTTATTTGTGTCTTCTTCTGCTGTTGTGATATATATATATATTTATCCTTTTGGTGAATGGCAGGTGTTTCCAGAGAGGCAGGGAAAGTGGAAAGCAACAACACAATCTAGAGAGTTTATAAAATCCATAAAACGATACTATAGCAATGCTTACACAGATGGTGAAAAACAAGATGCAATAAACTTGTATTATTCCTTCCACCTATTTTATCTTAATAATTTTCTTTTCCTTTTCTAGATGGAATTCATAGTTCATCTTTAGTAAAAATTTATATCTTTAGGTTTCTAATGTTCAAATACCCTGTCCCTTGATTAATCTGGTCCTGAATAAATAATAAATAATTTTAAATATTTAAGACATATTGTTCTATTGCCAGATTTTTAGGTTACTTCCAACCACAGGAAGGAAAACCTGCTCTCTGGGAGCTGGATTCAGATTACTATCTCCATGTATCTGGGATTGGGGATGATGTAATTCCTGAGAAGTGGTGAGTCCTCGTTAAAATGACTGGCATAAAAGTCCATCACTGACACACTTCTATGATATGTATATTTGGCATTGGTTTTCTTATTTTTTGTATTTATATGTATTTTTTATTGTTTATTTTCCCCATCAATCTTCAATTTCTTTCTGAATTTTGCAGTCTATCTGGAGGAGGTGGAATAGTATTCACCCCTATTCCAGCTTGCCGAGAAGATTTCTCGCGCATAAAGTTGACATCATTTGATAAGTTAATTGAAAAGACCTGTAGTACAATAAAAAATGTAAGACTATGCTGTGAACCCGATGAGAGACCAGGTGGTGGTTCTGGAAACAGTGGGGTAGCACCTGATGCAGCGTAATTTCTCTTTTCTGAGTTGTTAAATGATTTTAGTTCTCAACTTTATTCTCTTTTTTATAGATTGCTGTCTTTTTCTCAGTATAGTTTGATGTGCATATGTAAATACTAGAACTTTTCCTGCCATTCCATTTAAAACCAGATTCCTAGCTTTGCTTCTTTTTTATTTATGACAACAGTAGCTGATATTGTCTCTTCATTCTTGCTTCTTAATACTTGCTTCACTGAGTTTTATTGTTTCTGTTATTCTTTCAAAAAATGAATTGGTCCAGATGCTGTATTGTCCTGTGCTTTACCTTTTGTCCCTTCAATATATTTTTCTCTCAATGCTCGGGAATCTAATTGTGCACTAGATAGTTTTTCTTTGGTTGCTTTCTGCTTGCCTATTACATTTTGTGATTATGCACAACTTACAGTGTGTTTGCTTAAGATTTTAACTAACACAAACAGGACAAAGTTGGATTTCCAATGCACTTTTCAGTAGCATTTATAGAAGTTTATTGTTCCTTTTGCCCAACTCCCACTGATGTTGAACAATATCTAATACAAACAAGCCATAATGAGTTTGTTAATTTCAGTATCATGATTGGTAGGAGAGAATCTCTCTTATCTGTGAGTTTAGAACCTTCATTTCTAGATCAAGGTAAATTCCTTGCTTAAACTTAGTTGTCGTATCAGCCACCCCTTCCACCCTGACCATGTATATTCTCATTTTGGATGGGAAATACTGGGCAGAATGTTTGTGACTAGTGTGAGATGCAAAACTATTCTGTGTTCTAGGTAACTTGAGGAAATATTGTGAGTCACTGATTGTCTTTTGATTCCCAGTGAGATACAGCTCAAAAGCCCAAATTGGCTTTTTGGTCAGAGAAAATATGAAGAAGGTTCCTCTGCTGCAAAAGTTGCTTCTCGTGAAACTGACATTGAAGGATCTCACACTAATGGCTTTTGCAACTTGAATTGGCTTTCCTCTGGCAGTGATATGAATGAAGAGGACGTTTTCCAAAGGTATGTATCTAAAAGTGCATTATCCTTGCGAGACTTCATGCAGCTTCAATTTTATCCTTTGATGTTCAGTATCCCATCTGGTCATTTTTCTATTGGCTAACATTGGCACTTTAGGTCACCACTAACCCATTTGTATGTTTGCGTAGGGCATTGTGATTTGTTAGCTTTAGACAGAGCTGAGCTATGCTGATTCGACCAAGCTTAATGCATTTGAATATGATCTTGTTAAGTAGAGCTGTTAATATTTTAAATGGCCACATATAAATCTAAATTTTGTCAATTTTCTGTGATTAGCAATAACCACGTTACAGTTGGTTTAAATTATGATTCACGAAGGAATTTCCTATAGAAGCTTATCAAGTGCACCTCTGGGATCTACTATATTCAAAATTACCAGAAAACAAAAGTATTGTTTTATTACCACTAACTTTTCTTCACTGGTTGAAAATCCGTGTTGTCTGTTTGGAGGCATATTACCACTGTAGACAGTCTCACATTCTTCGTTCTCATTTGGTGCCTTTAGTTTGTTCAGTTTACAGATGATGCTCTTTTTATACTCAATTTTGTAGGTACCTTACAATGACCTCAGCAAACGAGGCCAATGGTTGGTATGGAGGTAGTCTCCTCGGCGATCAAGATGAAAGCAGTGAGATATATAAACATTATGCTGAGTTATGTCAGGTATGTTCTTTGACCTTTAACATGAAAAACGATCATGCCTATACTACTTTGAATCTAGACGACTTGTATGAAACGCTAACCATTGCTTGCTTCAAACATAGCGCAGTAATAGAGGTACAGACCTGTAGGTTAACTACCTGCTGGGTTAATGGGTATGTTATGTTTCTAATAGGAAGTGAAACTTCTATTGGAATGATCTAGACAACTCAAAGAATCGAGCTTTTATTACAATGAAAATGAGCAGTAAATTGTGGAAACTGTAAAAGAAAGAAATATCTCGGGGAAGAGAGACTACTCTGCCCAATGGCAACCCTCACCCAGAACGACTCAATATCATGAGACACCCTTCAACCCCCCGGCCCCTCTCCGCTTCACACTCAAGCTCCTTTGTGTAATGTACAGATTATATGAAGGTTTTTAAGAACTCCTTTTTACCCCTCCCGCCCACAAACACCCAAAAAAGAGCTGTGATGGATCTTCTTGGTATTGTAGTAATGGGGGGCAGGGTGAAGAATAATAAATCCAAGGTCTGACTCACATCCAGTTTTGGTTGTTTAATCCAACATGTAAGAGATATATAAAGAAAGAAAGAAATATGAAATGAAGCAGATAAAAGAACATGTAGGTTGTCTTATGTTGTTCTTGTGTATGCATGTTTGCTGCCAAAGTGTAGTTTTTACCCACATCATGATTGGGATATGCAGGGGCCTGCCTTGGAACTTTTCCAAAATGACCCTGAGAGGGAGCAACACTACGCAGATGCTTTAAGCATGAGTTCATATGAAATTGTTAATGATGCTGCCGTTGCAGCAGAAATGGAAGCAGCTCTAAAGGAGTATGACCAAGTTGGTGCTGACCTTGGGATCATTCCCACATCTTGTAAATTCTTTGCTGATGATCCGAGCTGGCTGACCAGATGGTTAACTGGTGAAGAAAAAGTACCACGGATATGATTGCTCATTGCTTTTACATGTATAATTTGAACACTTATTTCTCTACTATTTATTTTAACTCCTAGTTCCTTATACAAACGTCATTGACACTTTTCTTATCAATAGTCAGGTCTTAGAAATTTGCTTCTTTTTTATTTATTTAAATATATTTTTTCTCCGGTTTCCCTTTATTAGTTCCTAACTATAAACGTACTTTTTGGTCCTCTAATTTCACGTGTTTAGGTTTTAGTTCTTAAAATTTCATTCTATTTATGTTTTGATCCTTATAATATTATATATATATATATGTACATTGGTTCTACTGATTTGTCTTTGAAGGGCTAATGTTTTGGCATGTTATTGATAATAGGGATTAAAATCAAAATATTTAAAACTGTAAGGATTGAAAATAAATTTTTATAGAGATCAAAATTAGAGCATTAAAATTATATTTAAGTTTTTATTTTTATACCAAAAATTGAATAGGAAAAAATTAGAGGATGTTTGATTTGTTTTCTATTTTTATTTTTGATATTTTTAATAATTATTATAAAAATAGTTCTTTTTTTTTAATATTTATGACAAAATGGTTAAATAATATTGGCTTAAATATATATTAAGTCTCTTTCAATATGATTCTATTTAGTTTTTGTTTTTGTAATTTTTTATTTTTGTAATTTTTTATTTTTAGATTTTTGACATTTTTTAGTGTCTTTTTTAAGTCTTTATTATTAATCCTGATTAGTCTGGTATTATGTTGATATGATTTATAATATTAATTAAAGTATTTAAATAAATAATATTTTAAATTAAGATAGTTAAATTATTTTTAAGTGTACAATTTAATTAAGTAATGTATTCATTATTTTGAATAAATAAGGTAATTACATATATTTTATTTTTATAATTTATTTTTAATATACAATCAACAATTATTTTATTGTTAGTAATATTATTTATACTTTTCAATTCATTAAACTACTTTGGATATTATATTTTAAAATTATCATTTATTTAGACAGTTATTATTTATTTTGATTTATTATTTTTTGTTATATTTATATTTTAATTCGTTAATTTTAATTGATTGTGATATAATTTATTTTTAATATATTATATATTTTTTATTTTTTTATTTAAAGACATATTTACTTAAAAAATAAATTAATATTACAATAAGTTAAAATTAAGGAATCATAATATAAAATAACATAATTACATTAAAATTAATATATTAAAACTAAATTATAAATAAATAATTAAATTACATATTTTATAAAAGCACAAAATTAAAAGTAAATAAGTTAATTAAAAAGTAAGAATAATATTAAAATAATAATGTTTATAATATATTAAAAATAAATTTTTATATAATAATTTTATATAAAATAATAAATATATTATTTAATTAAATTATATACTTAAAAATTAATTATCTTAATTTAAAATATTTTTATTATTTTATCTATCTTGATTAATCATGTTATCATTAAACCAAATAGAATTAATAATAAAAGAACTAAAAAAATATTCGAGATATGCAAATAACAATATATGTAAAAACTTAAAAAATATATTTTAAAGTATTTCTATCGTTTTACAATTGAAAGGAATGATGAGCGACTAGAGTTTATTTATTAACTTTAGCACCCAAAAATCACAAATATTAATGCAGGCTTATAAATAAAAAATGGAACAAGTTAATGGAAAAGACTGAGTTTCTAACATAAAAACTTAATCCAATGAGAAAAATGTTCAAATAATTAAGGGTTTAAAAATATAAGGAAATATTTAAATTTGAAACGTTAGGTTGTTTGTTATATAGCAAAGCAAGAAAATAGATATGAAGGTGAAAAATAAGAATAAGAAAGCAGAAAGCAGAAAGCAGAGAAGGGGATTGATGAGATTGGTGAGGAGGAGTTGGAATTCCGTCATGTCCATGTACTCGAGGCAAGGATTGGTGGAAAGGGTCATTGAGTGTTACGCTTGTTTGACTAATTCAGGTGATTCGCCTGATGAATTCACTTTTGCTATTACTTTGTCTGCATGTGCTAAGCTTGAGAGTATTGAGTGGGGCAGAGCAGTTCATTGTTGTGTTATTAAGACAGGTCTCCATTCATCCTCCTTCTGTCAGGCCTCTCTTATCCATCTCTACGCCAAATGCAATTCTCTCACTTGTGCTCGCACCCTATACGACTCCACACCCCTCTCCCACCTCGATACTGTTTCCTCCACCGCTTTAATCTCTGGTTATATTCAAGCTGGCTTCCCTCATGAGGCACTCCACATATTTGACAAAATGTGTGCTTTTCCTTTTCCTTTTCCATTTCCCGACCCTGTGGCCCTTGTCACCGCCTTACACGCTTACACCTCTCTTGGTAAGCTTGATTACGCTTGCCATTTGTTTCAACAGATGCCCCTCCCCTCCCGTAATGTTGTGGCTTGGAATGTCATGATTTCTAGTCATGCCAAGAGTGGCCACTATCACCAGGCTCTTTCCTTCTTTCATCAAATGACTATGCATGGTGTCAAATCCTCTAGATCCACCCTTGCAAGTGTTTTAAGTGCAATTGCCTCCTTAGCCTCCCTCCATCATGGCTTGCTTGTTCATGCACTTGCTCTCAAGCTAGGTTTCCACTCCAGTATCTACGTTGCTAGTTCTTTGATCAATATGTATGGCAAGTGTCAAATGCTGGATTCTGCTCGCCAACTATTTGATGCTATGTCTCACAAAAATATCATTGTCTGGAACGCCATGCTCGGAGTTTATTCACAGAATGGCTATTTAAGTAATGTCATGGACTTGTTCTTGGATATGATAACCTCTGGCATTCACCCGGATGAATTTACCTATACTAGCATTTTGAGCTCATGTGCATGCTTTCAATACTTAGAAATTGGTCGCCAGTTGCATTCAACCATTATCAAGAAAAGATTTACTTCCAATTTATGTGTCAACAATGCGTTGATAGATATGTATGCTAAGGCTGGGGCTTTGAAGGAAGCCAGCAAACAGTTTGAGCACATGACATACCGGGATCATATTTCCTGGAATGCCATTATAGTAGGATATGTGCAAGAAGAAGAGGAGGCTGGTGCTTTCAGTTTGTTTCGCAGAATGAATTTACATGGCATTGTACCTGACGAGGTATCTTTGGCCAGTATACTTAGTGCTTGTGGAAATGTGAAGGTACTAGAAACAGGGCAGCAGTTCCATTGCCTGTCAATTAAGTTGGGTCTAGAAACAAACCTTTTTGCTGGAAGTTCTCTTATTGACATGTATTCCAAGTGTGGGGCCATTGAAGATGCGTGTAAAGTTTATTCTAGCATGCCTGAGCGGAGTGTGGTCTCCATGAATGCTCTGATTGCAGGATATGCTCTAAAAAACACTAAAGAAGCTATTAGTCTTCTTCATGAGATGCAGATATTGGGACTGAAGCCATCTGAGATTACATTTGCAAGCCTCATAGATGTTTGTAAGGGGTTTCCCAAGGTAATTTTAGGCATGCAGATCCATTGTGCTATAGTGAAGAGGGGTCTTTTATGTGGTAGCGAATTCTTAGGGACCTCTTTGTTGGGCATGTATATGGACTCACAAAGGCTTGCAGATGCAAACATTCTTTTCTCAGAGTTTTCTAACCTTAAAAGCACTGTTATGTGGACTGCTTTAATTTCAGGACATACTCAAAATGAGTGCAGTGATGGGGCCTTAAACTTGTATCGAGAAATGCGTGACAACAATATCTTACCCGACCAAGCAACATTTGTTACTGTTCTTCGAGCTTGTGCTCTCTCATCTTCATTGCATGATGGTAGAGAGATACATTCCCTAATTTTCCATACTGGTTTTGACTTAGATGAGTTAACCAGCAGTGCCCTTGTAGACATGTATGCAAAATGTGGGGATGTAAAAAGTGCTGTTCAGGTGTTTGAAGAATTGGCTACTAAAAAGGATGTGATTTCTTGGAATTCAATGATAGTTGGATTTGCCAAAAATGGTTATGCAGAAAGCGCCCTGAAAGTCTTTGATGAGATGACTCAATCATGCATTACCCCAGATGATGTCACATTTCTTGGAGTGCTGACTGCTTGTAGCCATGCAGGATGGGTTTATGAGGGTCGTCAAATTTTTGACGTCATGGTAAACTATTATGGCATTGAGCCCAGAGTAGATCACTATGCTTGCATGGTTGATCTTCTTGGTAGGTGGGGTTTTCTCAAAGAAGCTGAAGAGTTCATTGACAAACTAGAAGTTGAACCCAATGCTATGATATGGGCCAATTTATTGGGTGCCTGCCGAAAACATGGGGATGAAAAAAGGGGACAGAAGGCAGCTAAGAAACTTATTAAGTTAGAACCCCATAATTCTTCTCCATATGTACTGCTTTCGAATATGTATGCTGCATCAGGACATTGGGATGAAGCTAGATCTTTGAGGAAAACAATGATACAAAAAGATATCCAAAAGATGCCTGGGTGTAGCTGGATTGTAGTGGGGCAAAAGACAAACCTATTTGTTGCGGGTGATATATCACATCCAAGTTATGATGAAATTTCACAAGCTTTAAAGCATCTGACAGCATTGATTAAAGACAATGGAACTTCCAGGGTTGGTCAGATATAGTTATTCCATATGATCGGAAGTCAAGTGATCAACTCATATTTGTTTCCTGAAGGAATTTGGCCATCCGGAGGCACACAATCAAACTCAAATCCTCATTTTTGGGATTGGATGGGTTTGGAGAATGCCATGTCCAACCTGAGACGCAATAAGCAAACCATTAGACCAGGCTGCAGATAGACACACCTAAATCCTCTCGCCAGAGTCTTTTAAGATATATCACTTTACTATTTTAGTTAGGTTATAACTTATTACTCAACTCATTTATAAGTTTATTTGACTAAAATAGTAGGGTTTTTTTTTTTTTTGTAAAAAGAATAGTAATGTTTAGTATTTCATTAACATATAGCATTTTTTCTTATGTCAAGTAGCATTTGAGTTTGTAAGTTATTATTCTTTTCATTTTGTCCTCAATTCGTAAATAAATTTTCTCATTTACTGTCACTTTTAATATTATACTATTTATTTTGATAAAAAAATTTCCTTGTACTATTTGTCTTTAAGAAAAAAAAAGAAAAAGTTTAAAGTGAACTAAAAAATTAAAAATAAAATTTCTTAAGAATATATTTTTGTCTACAAAGTTTAAATTTACCAAATATTTTTAATTTAATTAGTTAGTTTAACAAGTCTTAATTAAAATTATTTTTTCAATTTTCAACTAATTTGATAATTATTTTTACGTAACAAAGCCTAGGTTTTAGAACTTAGGCGCTACCCTTCTAAGGACGTATCAAACTCTAAGAAATAGCTCATTTCTCCATGTACAGACATTCATATCTTTCTTACATTTTTAGTGATTTTATTTTTCAATCTTGTGTAGATTAAATTAAGGATAAATTACATTTCAATTATTTAATTTAATCATTTTTCAAATAACTACATGAATTTTTTTAACGACATATACAATCATTAGAATTAGTTAATTGCCTACATCTAATAAGTCGTTAATTCAAACACTCATTCCTCCTTTGGGGGGATAAAATACATGTATGTTTTCTGTAAGTATTTTTTAGGATGAAGTTTTTTCTTACCTTAGACTAGAGCATTATCCTCTTACCCTAATTTTTTTTATTAAAAAACATTTTCAACTTAACTCTTTATTTTTACTACAAAATTTAGACCAAAGTTTTTTTTTAAGTTCATTTAGTTAAAAATATCAGATTTTAGGTTATTTTAAAAATCCTTTTATGTCTAATAATATGACTTATTGAAGTAAATAATAATAATAATAATAATAAAATTATTGTATTAAATTTTTACTATAATGTTATGAGATTATGTATTTGTTGTTATATTTAAAATTTTAAGCCTATTAACCTAAACAAAAGCTTAGGCCCATTACTTATTTTGAGATAGGTTAGTTTTTTCTAAAGGTCCTATTATAAAATATGATTCACAATAAACTTTAAGATAAAAATCAAATTAAGCCTTAAAAAAGATTTATACCAAGCAAATAAATTAAGTTGAACCTTATATTTAAGAAATAGGCCAAACATATTTAAGGTAAAAGTTAATATGGTTTGGCCCATTTCTATCCCGAGGGTTAAGCAATAAAAAAATGCTAAAAGTTTTTTGTTCCCTTTTGTAATAGAGTGAAATAAAGGGTAATGTAATTTGCCCCCTATTTTGACAATGAACATGTATTTTAGTCTGATAAAACTATAAGTGATTAATTTAGTTTTCTAAAACAGTTAATATTTGGATAAATATTTTTATTAAGCTCCTATTCAACAAGAGATTGATTCTTGTAAAGAGAAAACATGGTGAGAGAAGAGCTTTGGGGGCATTTGGAAGAACTTGTACATAAATTTAATTTGGTAAACTTCCCCATATAACTTATTTAAATAAAATAAAAATAATTTATTTACTTGGTTACAGGTCACAAAGTTGACTATATGCTACTTAAATTCTTATATGATAAATTCAAAAAAGTTTCATAGAATTTTTTTTTTCAAATGCTCTCTTAATAAGTAAAAACACGTTAATTTGGTTTTCTTTTTATTATAAAAATGACACGAATTTAGTTCTTCGACAACTCAAAGGGACATACTACCTTGAGCAGAAGTTTAGTTAATGGAGCTCACCTGCATTATTTGAATTTAGAGTGAAATATAGAGAAAAGAAATAAGTAGGATAGAAAGATAAACAAAAAATATAATTGAAAATATGTATTATTTAAATGAATAGAAATAAAAATGAAAAAAGTATTAAAAAAAATCATCTGCTTGTTTGAATGAGTGGACAAAAGGATAGAAATAAATAAATGATATACAAAATATTTTTACTGATTTAAAAATTAATTTTTACTTCATATTTTTTCTTAACATAAAATAAATTATTGATTTTTTAAAGATTAAACATATAATTTAGTCCATGTATGTGTTATTAAATTTCAATTTCGCTCTTATACTTAAAAAATTATTAAATAAGTTTTATATGATTAAATTTGATAAATATAATATTTATTGATAATCTTGAAATTTATTATATATTCAATTTAATAAATAATACTATATATACAAATACTAATTTATTTAAATATTATAAAAAATATTATATTAATAACATTAATTAGATGCTACCTTAATAAGATATTATTTTTTATTTAATAAATTTTTGTATTATACTCAAAAAATATTGCTAAATATAATTTTACTTCTAAGTTAAGAGATCTTGAAAAGAGGAGAGGAGATTTAAAATATTTGAAATTTAAAATTATAAGAGTACAAAAAAATTTTAAAATATCTCATCATCCTTTGTGAACCAAATAATAAAATGTTTACCTTCTCCCCTTTCCATTAAAATTTCTCCTCTCATTTGAATCAAAAAATATATCTATTTTAAAATTTCCCTCCATTCCCTACCTCCCCTCCCTTCCTTTCCCTTGAACCAAATAGATCCTAGAAGAAAAAGAAAAATGACCAAAAGTCAAAAGAACAAGGAGGTAAGTTTCTATCTTGAAACCTTGTGTGGTAACATCACACGATCATGGACCTAAACTACTGGACAATTTGCATCAACATAAGCAATTAATCAAATCATATCCTGATAAAATATAAATTAATTTGCAATACAAAAATTTTATGTATTCTCATTTGTCTCTGTGAAGAACATTTCAATTTTAGAATAGCATAATCATTGTCAGTCTCATGTGATATCAATTATTCTACTAATCTATGATGTGCAATCAAGATTTACCAACTTGGGTAATACCAACTACATGACAATACATTACACCAATTATAATAAATTACAACATTTCTTTAGAAAGTGTTAATGCCATGTCACCTTGACAACAATACATAATGGTGACATTTTGGCTACATGATATATCATGTAGTGAACATCCTTGAGGTCTTACTAACATCCACTACAAAATTTATAACCTATCATGTGTACAACTTTTGGGCCTAAGTCTAACAGATAATAACCGTATATGATCACAATCAACATCATTAGATTTTATATCATTCAAGAATTTCATCAGGATATTGAATTCCCTCTATAAGTACATTTCAATTTGCAAATAGTAAGTTTTCCTATAAATTATTTTAATCATTTGTGAAACAAGATTAATTATATTTAAACTCGTGGTTAACCATATATGATAAGTAGACACTTAGTGAATAATTACACTAATGCATTTATCATTTTTCTTTGAAAGATGAATAACACACTCTTTAATATATTTCTTCTAACATATTATCTCATGTTGGTTTAAAAAAAATTAAAACTATAAAATTACAAGTGAGGTTCATTAACAATATGTTTATTTTGGATAATTTGTGAGGAAGAGATATAGGAAAAAAAAGATTTAAGAGGGATGTTGAATATTTCTTTTATTTGTTTGAAAAGGAATTGAGAATGGAATGTTATAAAAATTCATGAGGTCCACCGTATTATATTTCCTCTGACTTTTGTCACGATGTTTGGATGAAAAGTATATACAAGATGTTGTTTAAAAATTTTAATTTTTAATCATATCTTTAAAATAATAATAAATATTAATTTGTTTGAAAAATAATAGAATAAAAAATTAAACTTTTAATTGTTATAAAATATTTTTCATACACTTTTATTTTTATTTTTTAATACTCCTCCCATATTTATTACTTATAATCAATAATGATATATAAAGAAAATAAAAGGTTTGATATATAAATTTTTATAACTATTTTATTCTTATAACTATTTCTATAAATAATTATTTTTATCTATTTTTTTAATCTTCTAACTATTTCAAAAATCATTTATTATCATTTAACTTTCAAGGTCTTTTTCATTTTATTTTTATTTTTTAAAATACACATAAAGACGTGAAGTTATGGCTAATTTATATATCTTTTAAAAATATTATTTTGATTCATTAGATTCGTATCCATATATTTATGAAACTCAATTAATATTTAAATACAGAAACAAGTCTCATATGAGTAAAAAAAAAGAATTTTATATATATATATATATATTAAATTCAATTGCTTTACGAAATTTTTTACATGATTTTCATTTATGATGTTTAAACCTTATTAAATAAATTTAATCAAACAAATTTTATGTCTTAAATTAAAATGATATTTAAAAATAATCAAAATAATTTTTAAAAAAAGAATGAAAATAAATTTTAATAATAAGATAAAAAAATAAATATTATAAATTAGTTAATAAAAAATAAAATAACTAATCAGTGCAATCAAAAGTAATTTTTTATTGAAAAGTTAACTATATTTCTAATACAATATGATAAAGACATGTGTGTGAGCGAGAGTCTAAAACATAAAACTAAGTTAATTTGTATTAATAATAAAGTGAGATGAAAGGAGTGTATTGGTATCGTTTCTTCTTCTTCTTCTTCATTGAGAAAAATAATAAGCAGAGGAAAAGGAAAAGGAAAAGGAAAAAAGGTGTGTTGAGAATAAAGAAGATGATAGGAAAGCATGGGACGAGTGAGCGCCCCAACCCCAAGCCTTGGCTCTGTCGCGTCACTCACAGGTACCCTTTTTAATTTCACGCAACCTCTGACTTCCCATAACTCCCCACTGCTAAACAAAATCAACCCTCTGTCATTTCCTTCCACTCACTAACCCAATGCCCCACTTTGTAAATTTTCGCCTTTTCTCACGTTTCCACACACTCAAAACCCTTCCTTTCTCCACCCACCAAATGGGCATGGCTGATTTCCTCTGTACTCATCTCCATCAAAGCAATGACAGTGTTGAGAATTCATTGTCTAAGTTTAAGCCTAAACTGGACTCTCAATGTGTCATCCAAGTCCTTAACACCTGCCATCCCAAGCAACTTCAATTGGGTGTCAGGTTTTTCGTCTGGGCTGGATTTCAATCTGGCTACAGGCACAGTGCTTACATGTACAGGAAAGCTTGCAACTTGCTTGGGATTCATCACAATCCCCAAATTATTCGCGATGTCGTTGAGTCTTATGAGGCTGAAGGGTGTTTAGTCACTGTCAACATGTTCAGGGAGGTGCTGAAGCTGTGCAAAGAAGCTCAGCTTGCTGATGTGGCTTTGTGGGTCTTGAGGAAGATGGAGGAGAGTTTCAACCTCCATGCTGACACTGTAATGTATAATGTGGTTATAAGGTTGTGTTGCAAGAAGGGTGACATTGAAATGGCTGAGGAGTTGACCAGGGAGATGAGTTCCAATGGTCTATGTCCTGATCTTATTACGTATATGGCAATAGTTGAGGGATTTTGTAATGCGGGTCGATCTGAGGATGCATACTCTGTGCTTAAGGTTATGAGAGTACATGGATGTTCGCCCAATTTGGTGATTTTGTCGGCAATTTTAGACGGTTTGTGTAGGTCTGGATCTTTGGAAAGGGCATTGGAGTTGTTGGATGAAATGGAGAAAGGCGGGGATTGTAGTCCAAATGTTGTTACTTATACATCTGTTATTCAAAGTTTCTGTAAGAGAGGCCAGTGGACCGAAGCATTCAATATTCTGGATAGAATGAAAGCTTTTGGGTGCCATGCAAATCATGTTACTGTTTTTACTTTGGTTGAAAGCCTTTGTGCAGAGGGTCGTGTGGAAGAAGCTTATGGGTTGATTGATAAATTTGTGGTGGAACATGGTGTTTCATATGGCGATTGCTACAGTTCACTTGTGATTTCTTTGTTAAGGATTAAAATGCTGGAGGAAGCAGAGAAGCTCTTCAAGGAAATGCTTGCCGGTGATGTCAGACCAGATACTTTGGCAGCTAGCCTTTTGCTAAAGGAGATCTGTATGGAGGACCGGGTATTGGATGGATTCTACTTGCTTGAAGCAATTGAGAATAAGGGATGTTTGTCTTCCATTGACTCTGATATTTATTCTATTCTTTTAATTGGGCTTTGTCAAAGAAGCTACCTGACGGAGGCCACAAAGCTGGCCAAGATAATGCTTAAGAAATCAGTTCTGCTACAACCTCCGTACAAAGATGGTGCAATCGATAACCTAATAAAATTTGGTGAAAAAGATCTTGTGAACCAGTTGACTGGCATACATAAGGGACTTTGATGATAAAATGTTTTATGAAAGAGGTCAATCCATTGTTTATCATCTACTGCATCTGTCATGAGTTTGCAATATACGTGTAACAGCAACAGTAAAGATTGGTTTCTGTGATGTAGGCTGCTGATATATGGTTCATTTCTTCCCCTTGTAGGAGGGCAGAGTATTCTTGAGAACAGTATGGTTGCCTCTATCTGTTTTGCCAAACCCATTTTCCTTATAGATTCTGTTTAATATTGATAAATTGTTAAATCCATTTTTCTTAAACAAATTAATGAAACTTCTGTTATTTGATGTACAAAAGATAATGAGTCAAGAATAAAATGGTTGAAATATTTTTGTCCTCCTTTGTCATGTATTTGAATCTGACTGATGCCATGTTGTGGACCTACTAACATACCATTTCATGATTTAGTTTTCTTAACCTTTTCCATTTTAATGAGAGTTCAACTACTTGTGTGTAAAAGCTATTACTGAAAGGTTGCTAATCCAATTTCCTCATCCAATTGGTTGAGGGAACACCAGAATTGGTTTCATCTGTTGAAGATGTAAAGTATTGTTTATCAAAATTTTTGGTCAATAAGAGCAAAATTTGTTGATAGAAGTACAAATGTGTTGAGTTCAGAGTTATACAAAAATATTTTTTAGGCTGCAATCAATGTGCAACATAACTGCTTGATATTGTAAAGAATGTATGAAAACTCGGTTGTAGTTAGCAATATTGTTTTGATTCACAGTACATATTTAATTGTGTGGAAATGAAAGATGCACCAAAAAAGCATTTTGTGTATTATTTTTTGAAAGATTAGTTAGCTGATCTTCTAATTACAAAACAGGAGCAGAAATCATCTAATTTTCATTTTGAATACACTCTGGCATAGTAGTCAAAGTGCAAACAGCAACATTCTAATTTAACATCATAATATTCACTAACAAATTGTAACTTCTAGAATTAAATGTAATGAAGTTATAAGTCTTCATATAGTATGGCTTGCTTTCATCAGTTTCATGTTAAATTAAAACTATGGTAGAAGGTTAAAACTTAAAGTATTTAACTTATGTACTAATTGAGTCTAAGAAAAGGGATTAGCAAGTAAACTAACTGAACTCAATAATTGATTTAGAATTTTTAACTAGGGATTATAAATTTATTTAATTTAAAATTAATAAATTAATAAAATTTGGTAATAATAAGTTAATGGGAAAACTAGGAAGTGAACTAGTGGAATAATGAAATGGATATAACCAGGCTAATTAAAATAGTTTCACTGACCTTGTTAGTGTTTTAAATCTATATAAAGACAAGACACCTTAACTAGTAACTAGAATTTGAAAGTGATGATTATAGCTAAAGAAGCATGTTACTGAAGGCCATCATCACTTTGCCTGGATTCTACTTTTTTTATATAACCTCATATTCTCTTCAGCTTCAATTTGACATCAAAATTTCTGGTTTATATTTTGCAAATTCCGTTATGAATTCTTATTATTGATTGGACACCCTCTGCTGAATTTTCAGTTAATCATAATATGGCCCGACTTGCCTGATCACAACTCAATGTTGACATTTTGTCTATATGGCTTATGATCCTAGTAATCACTCTACTGTAAACTCATAAATATAGAGGGCATTGAGTGGCTAAAGGAACAAATGAACAATGCAAATGAAGTATCTAAAAAATAAGCTGTTGCCAAGGAAGTAAATTAACCTGCTATTAAATGAATTATGTTTCTTGGTGGTCTTTCACATGGTTGCTATGGCTCCTCCATTTTATTAACACCTCCAATCCCAAATTTGTAGATGCTGATGATTGTCAAAATTTAGAATCTCTACAAATGCAATTGTAAAGCTTTATCTAATCCTTCATCTATAGTTTTTGTCTTCTGCTGTGAATTATGGATCTTATAACTATATTTCTCATGCACACATATCCCCGAGTATTGAGTGACTTAATAGCCAATTAAAAGGATAGAGGAGCATCGTCTTTTACAACTGAACTTATGTTATTTGTTGGAAGAAAGAGAGACTGAAGGATTTGATTTTGTTCCTCCTGTTGGTTGTAGTGGCTTTGGAAGATATGAAATTGGTTTATTATGTTTGGGGATGATCTGTTTCACTTTGGACATCCAAAGCTGGCTTTAGAGGCAAGTTTTATGAGCATTTTGATTTTGATACATGCTCTGCATTTTCTACTGGGTGCAGCTAAGATTCATAGAAGAATTAGATCAACTTCCTTAGGAATTTCTCTAATGAAAGTATGAAACTATTGCCTCCCAAGTCTAGAAGCTGTTGCTTAATGCAAGACAATACCTCTTCTGGGATTCTTCCACTTAGCTGATTCTTTCCTAGGTTCAGTTTGGTTAACTCAACCAGTGAAGCAATGGTATGACTCAATGTAGCACTTGTTAGCCTATTGTCTGACATGTCAATCAACTAAAGGCTTTTGGGAAGAGAATCTAGAACAGAACCAGTGAGAATATTGGAAAGAAGGTCTAGAAAGTAGAAACTGAAGATTTTGGCATCCAGATGGTGTTGGAGGAATCTTCCCTAGAAGATGAGTGTTGATCATGTCTATAAAATTCACACTCTTTTAAGTTCCCACTCAGTTGAAATGTTATTTGCAAGTGTATTGTGATTCAACCTTAGCCTGTAGAGACTAGTGCAGTTCCCTATACCAGGTGGTATAATGCCTGATAAATCATTAGAAAGAAGGAGCAGTTTGGTGAGACTTGTTTGGGTATTGGACTTATTAATTTGTTGAATGACTCTAAGTGCCTGAAGTTCTTGTCTTATAAGGACTTATTAGCTTGTTTTGTGGTGCTGGGCAATTTGATAGGGTACTTCTTCCCTTCTCACGTAGACCAATAAAGAATAAACACGTGTTTATAATACACATAAGCCAAAAGGCATGAAAATATTACTACCTTTTTCATTTGAGGATCTATTTAATTTTTAATTGCTGTTTGGTCCATTTTTAAAATCTGAAATTTGAAAATATGAGATTCGCTATTACCTATCAACTCTAATCCCAAGTTGGAATGAGTTTTTATGAGAATGGAAGTAGAGGCAGAGACCCAAGTACCAAATCTTTCATTTCATTGTTGGTGTTTGGTGTTTGGTGTAGTCAACGGTAAAATTGCAGAATTTAGTGCCTTGGAAGATGACCATAGATGTGGAAATGAAATCAGGATAAACATTATTCTAGTGTTAATGTTCTTATACGTGGACAGCATGAAGAGGAGCATCATGAGCAGCCCTTGCCTTTCACTTCTTTATATGTGGTAAGCCAGAACTAGGCACATTTGTAGCCACACTTTTCAAATTAACGGAATGTTCACTTTATCTTTGACAGCTTCAGACGATATGCTGTTAAGTCTTACTTGGAGCACAGGAGCAGATTCTATCACATGGTTTCTTCCATGGTGACCCTGTGGGTTCTTGTTTATAGAATAGCAAACTGGTTTTCAAGTTCCCTCTCTCTTGATGATTCTTTTGGATTCTCTGGTTGGTAAATTGTGCGGTGTAGCCAACTTGATATGTTTTACTATGCTCAATTTACTATGTGTGCTTACAAGACATTCTTCAAAGTTCTAAGCTTTTTAGAGCAGAGACGCACTAGCACAAGTTTTAAAAGCTAATCCATTATAAAAGTTCCTTGAATAGACATATTACTATGTTTATGTTTGTAATTCATTTTGAGAACCAGTGTAATTTGCTCATTAGTTTCAGTTAATCAATTCAAAATCTGAGGGGTCTAATATGTCAAATCACTGATGCAGCGTGATTTCTCTTTTCTGAGTTGTTGTTTAATGATTTTAGTTATCAACTTTATTCTCTTTTTTATAGATTGCTGTCTTTTTCTCGGTATATTTTGATGTGCATATGTAAATACTAGAACTTTTCCTGCCATTCCATTTAAAACCAGATTCCTGTAGCTTTGCTTCTTTTTTATTTATGACAACAGTAGCCGATATTATTTCTTCATTCTTGCTTCTTAATACTTGCTTCACTGAGTTTTATTGTTTGTTATTCTTTCAAAAAATGAATTGGTCCAGATGCTGTATTGTCCTGTGCTTTACCTTCTGTCCCTTCAATATATTTTTCTCTTAATGCTCAGGAATGTATTTGTGCACTAGATAGTTTTTCTTCGGTTGCTTTCTGCTTGTCTATTACATTTTGTAATTATGAACAAGTTACAGTGTGTTTGCTTAAGATTTTAACTAACACAAACAGGAAAAGTTGGATTTCCAATGCACTTCTCACACTTTTCAGTAGCATTTATAGAAGTTTATTATTCCTTTTGCCCAACTCCCACTGACGTTGAACAATATCTAAAACAAACAAGCCGTTAATGAGTTTGCTAATTTCAGTATCATGATTGGTAGAAAAGAATCTCTCTTATCTGTGAGCTTAGAACCTTTATTTCTAGATCAAGGTAAATTCCTTGCTTAAACTTAGTTGTCGTATCAGCCAACCCCTCCACCCTAACCATGTATATTCTCATTTTGGATGGGAAATACTGGGCAGAATGTCTGTGACTAGTGTGAGATGCAAAACTATTCTATGCTCTAGGTAACTTGAGGAAATTTTGTGAGTCACTGATTGTCTTTTGATTCCCAGTGAGATACAGCTCAAAAGCCCAAATTGGCTTTTTGGTCAGAGAAAGTATGAAGAGGGTTCCTCTGCTGCAAAAGTTGCTTCTCGTGAAACTGACATTGAAGGATCTCACACTAATGGCTTTTTCAACTTGAATTGGCTTTCCTCTGGCAATGATATGAATGAAGAGGACGTTTTCCATAGGTATGCATCTAAAAGTGCATTATCCTTGCGAGACTTTGATGCAGCTTCAATTTTATCCTTTGATGTTCAGTATCCCATTTGGTCATTTTTCTATTGGCTAACATTGGCACTTTAGGTCACCACTAACCCATTTGTATGTTTACGTAGGGCATCGTGATTTGTTAGCTTTAGACAGAGCTGAGCTATGCTGATTTTATCAAACTTGGTGCATTTGAATCTGATCTTGTTAAGTAGAGCTGTTAATATTTTAAATGGCCACATATAAATCTCAATTTTGTCAATTTTCTGTGATTAGCAATAACCACGTTACAGTTGGTTTAAATTATGATTCACGAAGGAATTTCCTATAGAAGTTTATCAAGTGCACCTCTGGGATCTACTATATTCAAAACTACCAAAAAAAACAAAAGTATTGTTTCATTACCACTAACTTCTCTTCATTGGTTGAAAATCCTGTGTTGTCTGTTTGGAGGAATATTACCACTGTAGACAGTCCCACATTCTTCATTCTCATTTGGTGCCTTTAGTTTGTTCAGTTCACAGATGATGCTCTTTTTGTACTCAATTTTGTAGGTACCTTACACAATGACCTCAGCAAACGAGGCTAATGGTTGGTATGGAGGTAGTCTCCTCGGTGATCAAGATGAAAGCAGTGAGATATATAAACATTATGCTGAGTTATGTCAGGTATGTTCTTTGACCTTTAACATGAAAATGATCATGCCTATACTAACTTTGAATCTAGACAACTTGTAACCATTGCTTGTTTCAAACAAAGCGCAGTAATAGAGGTACAGACCTGCAGTTGAACTACCTACTGGGTTAATTGGTATGGTATGTTTCTAATAGGAACTGAAACTTCTACTGAAATGATATAGAGAACTCAAAGAATCGAGCTTTTATTACAATGAAAATGAGCAGAAAATTGTGGAAACTGTAAAAGAAAGAAATATCTCGGGGAAGAGAAACTACTCTGCCCAATGGCAACCCTCACCCAGAACGACTCAATATGATGAGACACCCTTCAACCCCCCGGCCCCTCTACCCTTCATACTCAAGCTCCTTTGCATGATTCCATGCATCTTCATTACCAATTCTCCATTCTGTTAGAAGCCTCCACTACCTCTCAAACAGAATTCCTATTCCCAATTTCTTTTCTTCTTTCTCTTGTAGACATTGACTGAAGGCCCAGATGTTGTGGGCCCATCAGTTATCCTTATCTTTTTGGTGCAAATCATGGTGGTGGGGTAAAAAAAACAGTTGTGTGACTGACCAACCTATGTAGGTGAAATTCTTAGAATTTGGCCTTAAAAGATCTAACTCAACCTCAAAAAGTCAATTTAAGGTGAGGACTGTGAACATTTATATACTCTTTAAGTTATATCTTTCGTCAATATGGGACTAAACACCACCTTCGAGGCTGCAAGCAACCCCCAAAATACTCACAACAAAGGTGGGCTAAGGTGACCACAATTAAGCTGGCTTTCCAAAAAAAGTTTGTGTAATGTACAAATTATATTTTTAAAAACTCCCTTTTAGTTGGTATTGAACCCCGCAAAAAAAAAAAAAAAAGAACACTCAAAAAAGAGCTGTGATGGATCTTCTTGGTATTGTAGTAATGGGGGGCAGGGTGAAGAATAATAAATCCAAGGTCTGACTCACATCCAGTTTTGGTTGTTTAATCCAACATGTAAGAGATATATAAAGAAAGAAAGAAATATGAAATGAAGCAGATAAAAGAACATGTAGGTTGTCTTATGTTGTTCTTGTGTATGCATGTTTGCTGCCAAAGTGTAGTTTTTACCCACATCATGATTGGGATATGCAGGGGCCTGCCTTGGAACTTTTCCAAAATGACCCTGAGAGGGAGCAACACTACGCAGATGCTTTAAGCATGAGTTCATATGAAATTGTTAATGATGCTGCCGTTGCAGCAGAAATGGAAGCAGCTCTAAAGGAGTATGACCAAGTTGGTGCTGACCTTGGGATCATTCCCACATCTTGTAAATTCTTTGCTGATGATCCGAGCTGGCTGACCAGATGGTTAACTGGTGAAGAAAAAGTACCACGGATATGATTGCTCATTGCTTTTACATGTATAATTTGAACACTTATTTCTCTACTATTTATTTTAACTCCTAGTTCCTTATACAAACGTCATTGACACTTTTCTTATCAATAGTCAGGTCTCAGAAATTTGCTTCTTTTTTATTTATTTATTTAAATACATTTTTCTCCAGTTTCCCTTGATTAGTTCCTAAACTAATAACGTACTTTTTGGTCTTATAATTTAACGTGTTTAGGTTTTGGTTACTATACTTTTCACTCTATTTAGGTTTTAGTTCTTAAAATTTCATTCTATTTATGTTTTGATCCTTATACTATATATATATATATATAGACATTGGTTCTAATGATTTGTCTTTGAAGGACGAATGTTTTGGCATGTTATTGATAATAGGGATTAAAATCAAAATATTTAAAACTGAAGGATTGAAATAAATTTTTATTGAATGTTGTCGGGTAATACATATGTTCTTTAATTAAAGTTTAGGATTTAATTCTTAATTAATTAAAGTTTAGAATTTGATTCTTAATTAAAATTTAGGATTTGATTCTGGTTTGGATATGGAATTACAATTCGAATTACTACTTTATTCTTAAGGAGATCAACTCAATAGAAAGAAAATTAGTTGGGTGAAAAACAAGTCTCCAATATCTCCTGATTTACTGTAAATAAGTAAATTTTCATGGAGATCAAAATTAAAATTGAGATAAATTATAGTATTAAAATTATATTTAAATTTTTTTTATATCAAAAAATGAATAGGAAAAAAATATTAGTGGATAATTGATTTGTTTTCTATTTTTATTTTTATTTAGTTGATATGTTTTTATTAATAGTTATAAAAATATTTTTTTTCATTTTTAAGATATATGACAAAAATGGTTAAATAATATTGGCTTAAATATATATTAATTCTCTATTAATATGTTCTATTTAGTTTTAGTTTTTGCATTTTTTTTAATTTTTAGATTGTTGACATTTTTTTAGTATTTTTTTTAGTTTTTATTATTAATTTTAGTTTTGTAGTTTAATATTATTATGCTGATTAATAAAATAAATAATATTAATTAAAATAATTAAGATAGTAAATAATATTTTTAATTAATATGATTAAATTATTTTTAAATATATAATTTAATTAAGTAATGTATTTATTATTTTAAATAAATAAGATAATCACATATATTTTATTTTTATAACTTATTTTCATCATACTCTCAAGCTCCTTAAATTGGACTAGACTTATTCACTATGTTACTTTTGTTTTAAGAAAGTAAACCCAGAAAGTTTTGTTGTATCATGGAAAACTTGTATGACTTTTGCGGATGAATTTTTTAAGACAGCATAATTTCATACGCCTCATAAATTTTTTACTATTCGTGATTTTGGATGTTTTTGACAACATTTATAAAAAATAAGTCTCATTGTTATTTTATTTTTCAACTAAGGTTGTGATTAACTTAATAATTTGGCAACTTGAATAGTTGACTTGTCCAAGTAACTAGGACATATTATAATTTGGACATAATTGCATAGGGTCTTGAAATGAAAGACTGAGTACTTGCAGTATACAAGATGTAGAAGAGGAAAAAAAACAAGGAATAAATAATAAATATCAGTCGGTTTTATTGTGAATACAAATGAAGCACTCACCCGAAAAAGAAGAAAACTGAAGTAGCTCAATTGCTGTAGAAATGGTATTCACTATACAACCCAACCCGACACTGTCAGAGGGGAAGAAGTGCACTACTTTTCTGTATTTTTAAGTAATTTTCTTTGGTATATGACATAGCCGGCAATATAAAGGAAACGTAAATAAGTGTATCCTTGTGATTGACACGAAATATCATATTAGGATTATTCAGAAGAATATTATGAAGCAATATAATTCAAGTTAAATCCCTAATTGTTACCCAAACTGAAATTAATTAAAGTTTTAATAAATTAACAAAGCAGTAGATAGTGGATACTGAATTGAATGAGCTGCAGTCATGTTGATGGTATAATCCAGAAGGAAGAAGAGAAATAGATTGATGGAGAGATAAGGACAAATCATTAATCTCTCAGTTATATTCTAAAAGAGGGTTAAGATGATATTAAAAAAAATCTTGAAGGCATAGATTCAATCATTTTAATTTGATGAGGAATTTTAAAAAATATTTAAAATTAAGAAATAAAAATCCAGGTGGATAAATATTGTACACATGTTTGTATTTTTATTGTTATCCAGTTGTTGCAAGAGGCAGGTAAGTGAGGAGGAAAGGAAGAAATGGATCAAATGAATATGGTGTGTGTTTGGTGCAAGGCTGAGCCTCCACCGCCATCTCCGGTTCCGCTTCAGCCAATCATACACCAAAGACAAAGACAAAGACACACCACCTTGGTTGCCTTTGCTTCAAAATCTGGAGGAATTTCACTTAACAAGGTGTGTTGGATCGAAATTACTTCAATCTTGTAATTTCTGTTTCCACAAAAAATATCATGTTATAATTTTGAGACCTTATTATGATGCATGCAATGACAGTTGCTGAAAAGTTGTAAAACTTGCAAAGGAAAGGGGGCCATCGAATGTCCAGGATGTAAGGTATGTATTTCTTGTTTCTTTATTGATTGTTAGCAAAAGAATTTAAAGTTTGGAACTTAATTGGCAGGGAACGGGAAAGAATAAAAAGAACGGAAATATATTTGAACGATGGAAGTAAGTTGTTGGATAATATGTGCTTGATTAAATCTTAAAATAATAATGTTTGTAATTAACATGTATTGAATTGATCTGTCTAGATGTTTTGATTGCCAAGGATTTGGGCTAAAGAGTTGTCCCAGCTGCGGAAAGGGAGGCTTAACACCCGAACAAAGAGGAGAAAGATAGCCTTCAAACTATCAATTTTCTCCCTTATCTTGCCTTATTTTAACTTTAATGTTCATTTTTACTCTCTCTTTTATTCATTCAATCATAATCAAATCAGCCTGTCTATGCATACAAGTACAACTTTAATTTATGTGAAATGTTAAACTAATTAAACTTACACCTTTAATCATTATTTACGGCTGCTTTATTTTATCCATTCAACCTTTTGCATTAAAAGTTTTCATAAAATATATTACATATATTTTAAAACTTCATTCATACTTCGTCATACAATTTTATTTTCAAAATTATTCTGATTTTAAAAGAATTTACCTGGAATAGAACCAACTAAATGTTATCAAAATTATTTACCTTACAAGTTAGTCTTGTCTATTTAATTAAAATTATTATTTCAATGGGTCAATAACACACAGATTCAAAAGAGTACCATTCCTTTTTCATTTATATTTATTAAAATTGTAAGTTTTTTCAATGTTAAAAAAATACTAGTAATTTTCTTCTATTGGTTTCATTTCCCAGTAGAACTGATGTTCATTTATAAATATATGCATATATACAATTTGATTTAATATTATTTTTCTAACATAAAAAAATAATTTTATCACTTATTTTAATCCAATGCAACTAATCAATTAATAATTCATATATTACTCTTGTTGGTGTATTTGATATGATGAATAAAAAATAAACATGAGAAGAATGTGTGCTCTCAATTTATAAACATTTTTTGAGATTCCTAGTTAAGGAAAAAATACTTAATTTTTTGTTTAATATAGTTAAAAATTATTGTATTATTTTTGTACTGTAATAATATTAATTGGAGTAAAATCTTTCATAATTTTATTTTGAATTATTAATTTCTATTTTTTCGTTCTTTTATTTTTCTTAGATTCGAATCAGAAAATATAAGAGTTAAGTGAATTAAAAACCCAAAAGAGGTTCATGGCCGAGGGTAAAGATATCTGACTGTTATTTTGGAATGTACCGGTTGTGATAAAAAAAGTGTTAATAAGGAATCAACGGGTATTTTTATATATTACTCAAAAGAATCGACACAAAGTCAATTGGAATTAAGAAAATTTTGTCCTCGTTGTTGCAAACATATAATTCATGCAGAAATAAAGAAATAGATAAAATGGATCACTTGTTTGTTACCCTTCCAACCAAGGAACATAACATGTAAAATGATCTATTTTTCATATATATTCTATAAATTTATATATGAATTATATACATATAATATTATATAACAACATATATTAAAAAAAGTAAGAATAAAAAAACAAATACTAACCTACTTATTTTTATAATTGAAATCTATAATAAAATTATTATTAATTTTTAGTTAGTTTTATAAAATATTCATTAGTTAGATTTAACTAGAATTGACAAATCATGGTCAAATATGAAAGGTCAAAGTGTGAAATTCAGTCAAAGTATGAAATCGAGTTGAGCTATATTAACTTGAATTTTACTTTAATTTGAGAAACCTATGGTTCGGCCTAGTTTTATGCCAACTTAGTAGACTAAACTGATTCTAATTTAAAACAAATTTAAACATGTTCATATATATAGAGAGAGGAGGGATCAAGTTACTCCAAGAGTAACTCTAAGAAAGTTATTTCCCATTTTCACTTTTTCATTTTTTTTTGTAATATAATGTGTCAATAGTTAGAACCATATATATATATATGTGTGTAAAATGCTAATGTACACACCTATTTTTTTTAGTTTGAGTGCATTAGTGTACACCATAAGTTTTGGATCAAAAATTATTTTTTTTTATTTTTTTATTTAATTTATTGATTTCAATGATAGTAAAGTAACTTAATATTTAATTTAAACAAGAGGGAGACAAGAGAATGCATACTAAGAAAAGAGAGAGAAATTAATGAAAAAATGGAGAGAATATAATTTTTTAAACATTAAATATTAAATTTCTATGATAACCTTAAATAAAGTAGATGAGATAGTTAGATTTTTTGTCCATAAAATCTTTTGTGTAGTGTAACAAGTAATTTATTTAAGACTATCACAATTATTTAATATATAATTTTTAAAAAAGTGTCTTACTAACAAATGTCATACACACTTGTTAAGAGACATTAAATGTTTATTGAAAATAACAAAAACAGTATATGTCTATTGAAAATAACAAAACAGTATATTAATGAGTGCATTAAATAAATTTGAATAATTATTACTATAAATTTACTTAATTCAAATGGAAAAACTACTTGTCACGATATTTTACTTTTATTTTTCTTTTCAACATGTTTCCTTAACTATTCTTATAAAAAAAACTATTCATCTACCAAATTAAAACAATACTTCCTCTTGTAACAGCAAGTATAATGTCAATTTGCTTCAAAATAAATCGGTAGATTAATACATTTTTTAAACAAATAAAAAATCAACAAAAAAAATATCTCAAAATAAATTAGTAAATTAAAAGATGAAATAATATATACAAAGTTAATTTTAAACATCTAATATGTTTTTGAAAGACTTATTATATTTTTATATTTTCAATGTAATCAATATTCTTTAATAAATTATAAGTTGTAAATATGTAAATCATTATTTTAAGTTGATTTTACTAGGTCCTTTAGCATTTGTCTTTAAAAATTAAAAAATATATATTCTCTCTCTTTTTTCATTAATTTCTTAACATTTCCCTCTTCTCTCAACTTGTACTCTCTCTCCTCTCTTCCAGTTATTCATAAATTACAATAATTTATTGCTCTTTAACTAGTGTTTTTTAGCATTTGCCTTTAAAAATTAAAATATATATATATACTTTCTCTTCTCTCATTAATTTCTTAATTTCTCTCTCTTCTCTCAACCTACGTTCTCTTTTCTTTTTTTTTTTGTCATTTATGAATTACAATAATTTATTACTCTTTAACCAGTGTCCTTTAGCCTTTGCTTTTAAAAATTCAAAAAAAAATTCTCTCTTCTCTAGTTAATTTCTTGATTTTTCCTCTCTTTTCTCTACTTGCATGTTTTCTCCTTTCTTTTATTAATTTCTCTTTTTTTTTATCTCTCTTCTCATCTCCTCTAACCTTTTGAAGAACTCCTTCTACCTCTTCCCACAAATTTCTTCCCTCCAACTATATTAAAAAATAATTTGATTCTTGTTACATTATTTTAAATTTGTCTTTTTGTTAAAACACCCATAAAAAAATTGGATCACGTAATCTTGTTTATGAAAGAGACGTGAATCTCTCATTGTGAAAAGGACAATTCTCAATTGGATTTTTGTTAAGGTATAAATAAATAAAAAATTTAAATCAACAAATTTCTTATCTCACTACTATAAACATAATTAATTAATTTAGGTAGTATTAAATTTATAATTATTTTATTAAAAAAGATAAAAGATTCATTATCCATCTTCTTCCTTTTTTGACCAAAATTTTTTATCATTTTCTTTAGATGCAAATCAATATCAATGCAATTATTGTTGCAGCAAGTTAATATATACATAGTGGTTAGGTGAGAGAATATGAAAGAGAGAGAAAGAGAAACAAAAATGCATTTATTATTCATGATTTAGATTTGAGAGAAATAAGAGTTTTGTTTTAAATTAAATATCAAACTACTATATTATCTTTAAAATAAATAAATTAAATAAATAATAATAATTTTTTGTTCAAAAGTTATTATGTACATTGTTAATGCACTCCAACCAAAAATAGGTATATGGACATTAGCATTTCCCATGTATATACAAAAAAAAAAAAAAATAGTTAATAAGATTGAGTCAAATAGGCTCAAAAATTTTAGGTCTTTATTTGAAGAGTCTAAGTCGGTTCAAACTACAAGTTATTTGAGTTGGACTCAAATAATTAGTTTTAGATTCAACCTTTACAAGAGTGCTCCAAAAAAATCATATCACATCGAGTTTTTTTTTTTAATATATTTTTTGTCTTTATAATTTATGCAATTTTTAATTTTAGTCATTGTAAATTATTTTTCAAAAAAAAATCTCTATAATATCATTTTTCTTTTTGTGTTGGCAATTGTCGTTATAAGTTATCAAATGCTCGTGTAATTAATATATGATGATATAGTTGAATAAATCATTAAGTGATAGTGTTATAAAAAAATGTCATATTATTAAATGTCTCATCATAAAATATTATATTATTAGTGGTACATCATAAAAAAGTATTATGTTAATAATGTCACATCACCAAAAGTATTGCATTCGACAGTGGAACATTGTAAAAATATCACATTAACAAGAACTACAAACCAACAAAAATTACAAAGATTAAAAACAAAAAATATATATAATTTGTTGAGACTAAAAATAAAATGAATATAATTACAAAATTGGAAAGAAAAAATGTTTATTGGAACAAAATTTTTAAGTCTTGAATTTAATATTAATATAAAATAAAATTTTAAATATTAAAATATTAAAATATTTTTTTATATATTCCTTCCATAACTATCAATACTTTCTGCCACTTAACCATTTTAATGTGAAATGTTGGATCAATATAAAAATCATGACA
The DNA here is from genome assembly GCA_025330945.1 of Mucuna pruriens. NCBI lineage: Eukaryota > Viridiplantae > Streptophyta > Magnoliopsida > Fabales > Fabaceae > Mucuna > Mucuna pruriens. The sequence continues at coordinate 250,487 of JAENHJ010000033.1, forward strand.
TCAAGTTTATGCAAATTTCTATCACACAGTTGACCATGGTGTACTCCTATACCACCATCACTAATTATCACCACCCAAAAAATCATATCACCAAGATCAAGTTATACTTCATTGTCTTATGCTTTGGTAATCACTATTCACTATTCTTGCGCACACCATTTTTAAAGTTTGACTTATCTATTTCAAAAACCTAACTTAGCTTGCTAGCCTAATTAAGGACTTGTTTATATTAAACTTTTTAGATAGGTGTATTTTATATATAAATATTTATTTTAAGACTTAAATATTTTTTTAGAAACATTGACCATATAAAATAATTTTACGTTGTCATCCAATTACAAAACGTTGTGTATCATAAATTTATTGACTTTTATAATTACCTTGAAAATCTTTCTATCATTGATTTGTAATTGAATGATAGTGTAAAATTGTTTTATACTATTAATAAAGTATCATTAAACTCTAATGTCACTTTTTTTAGTCCTTATAAATTATATTCCTTTTGTTTTTAGTCCATACTAACATGTCACTTTTGATAATGTATTATATTTTCTTGGCTAAGTTAGTTCTTTGGTCCTCCAATTTATTTATTTTTTAATTTGCCTCCCTCTTTTATTAAAAATATCAATTTAGTCCTTCAATTTTCAAAAAGACTAGAATGTTATCCTTTTTGTTGAAATTCATTAAACATCATTAGTGAGTTGTCTATTTGACTTACAACTGCTAATATGGCAAATTGTATTTATTATTATTTAAATTCTTTACTTTTACCATTGGGGATTGAAGATCTTCTTTCCCAATTTAAACATGAAAATTAAACTTGTTTATGCACTCCTTCTTTTATATCAATGTCTCACTTTGAAGCTTCTTCTTATAGTTGTCATGAGAATTCGTCTATGAATAATATATCAGCAATGAATTGACACTTCAGTTCAACCATGTATTTGCAATCCTCTTGTGGTGGTGGAACCCGAATCCATGGTGGAACTCAACAACCATAATAGACCCATTTTTCTTACCAGATCCACCCACACCAAGCTCATTTTTCTGACCAACTTCATCCATACCAAGCTTACTACCCACATTGTTAATTGTGTTTGATTGTGAAACTGGGTATAAAACAAAAAGATAGACTTTTTCTTACACATTTGCTATGTTAATTATTTTCATTGCACCATTATCATCAACTAATGTCTTTAATCCCTTATCCAAATAACGCGACACTTATCCCCAAATTGAAGAAATCCTAATCACTAATCCCAAATCTCAAATCATAGTTTGTTGAACCCTAATCACTAATCCCAAATTACTAATTGTTGAACCCTAATCATCCAAACCCTAAAAACAAAAATAACCCTTTAACTTTCACATGCTGATATTATGTTATCTCATTATTTAATGATATATGAAAATGACAGTGTTTGGTAAAGTGCCTCATAAGATACCTCCATTTGTTTTATCAACGAAATTAAAAAAAAAGGTAATATTGTAACATTTTTAAAATTGAAGAAGCAAATTAAAATTTGTAATAAAAGAGAGACCAAATTAAAAAAATAAATAGAATGATCAAAAAAATAATTTAGCCTATTTTTCTAATAACCTGAAACAGATAACATGACATTTTTAAGATATGATACTTAATGATGTCATCATTTGATGATGTGACATTTGATGATGTCATCATCTATTAGCTAAGTTATCACCTAAGAATAACTTCTAATGATGAGGCCCAACAAAAAAATAACATTGCAATGATTTTTTTTAACTATAGTGACCAAATTAAGAAAAAACAGTCAATTATAAGGATCAAAAGTTAACCATTTGTAGATTTCTATCATTTGGTTTTGTTCATTAAAATTTAAATGGTGACAAAGACTAAAAACAAATAAAGAATTTTTTATAGGATAACAAAAAAAAACTATTAAGAACTAAAAAAAAAAAATTATAGGGACCAAAAAATTTTAAAAAAATAAAAACACCCAAAAATTAAGAACATTAGATGAAAACAATCCTT